>JAVGVS010000057.1:225000-233890 GCA_032718565.1 Distichodus sexfasciatus | reverse complement strand
CCACTTCGACAGCTTTCTTATGAGAATGTTTATTATGCAGCTTGTCGGTCAGCTGTGTAAACACATATGCAAGTGAGTTTGAGCACTCGCAGCTCTTACAAGTAACACCACAAGTTCAGTCAGATATTACAGACAAAAATAATATTTTACCTGAAACCCCCCCAAAACAATCAGTGTTCTACTCATAATACAGCTATTTAGAGATCATTTCTAGTTATTATTTTCAGCACGCAGTAATCACTAATTGTGATGCGACCCGCGTGGCACGCCGGGGGATTATGGGAAATGTAGTTATTTCCCAGAAAGCCTAAAAGCAGCTCATTTTATATGCCAAAATGAGTCCAAATTGGCTCAAAGTTACCCAAGACTTAAAATCAGAAAATATTTTTTTCATTATAAAATGTTAGAGAGTAACCAATAGCAAAAGATAAATATAGAAAAAAAAATCAAATAATTTATTCTGTGTCCAGATGGATACCAAATTAATAAAGAAGTATTTCCGCCTGGCACTAACCTTATTTTTCTTCACAGTACTTATGTGCAGTATGTCTCTGCATAATAAACAGGTTATTGAGGAGTTGGGCCAAGTAAAACATTTTATTTCGAATTTTATTTTATATTGTGCATTGCTGGAGTGGCAGCATTCAGTGCTAAATAAATATTTTAGTCTTAGTTTTTCATAGTTCGTAATTTATTTATTCTTTTAAGCATGAATATTAATTTATGCAATTGCAATGCCTTGACTGTAGTATGGTAAGTACACACAATCTCAGCCATAACAGCAATGGTACAAAAAAATTGACGTCATTTCTTTCAGTGTTTCTACACTTGTATAATAATATACATTTTAAATGTATGAGCTTTCTTAAGAACAAATCGTAACAGAATACAGGTGAATGAGGCCCAGTGTATTTGTTAAAGCTAATGAATGTTTGCGGGTTTTACAGCAGTGTGAGAGGTGTGTCAGGGTTTGCCGAGCGCTGTAGTGTGGAATGTGCTGATGTGGACGCTGCTGCAGCGGCACTCATATCCCACCATGCTCTGCGCTACTACACGCCCCGCCCCAATTTAGGCCACGCCCACCCATTCAGGCACCGCCCATCCAATAATGTTTTAGGTCTCAAACCCCGCCCTCTATCGCTTAGGCCCCGCCCCTACAGGATGTCGCCCCCATTTAGAAGACTTTTATGTAAATTAACTTGTAAATAAGTGTATAACAACTTGTGTTTTTTATTTATAATTTAGTGAACAAGATCATTTCTGAACATATTCAGATTTGGTGTTAGTCTGTGTTTTCATATTTTATTATTATACTGTCCATTGTGAAAACACATGAACAGAGGTTGACTAGAGGATTTTAGGTGGCTCTAGTTTTATTTTCTTGCAAATGTAATTAAGTTATTAATAAGTGCATAATAATGTTTTAATACATGTTAATTAAACCCTTCAGATTTGATGTAATCTGTGTTCTCAGAATATATTACTATTTATTAATTGGTTCTAAGTTTTTGCAAATGTAATTGAAGTAATGTGTGTAACAGTGTTAAAATATAGGATAATGTGGGATCAGATTTGATATTTGATGTATTAAACATTATGAAAACAGATTTTCAGAAATTTGACAAGTGAATTTTAAGTGGCTCCAGAGTTATTTTCTGCGGATTTAAATGGTTATTATTTTAGGTTTGTGTATACATACATTTTAAAAACCTTTTATCAGAAAACGCAAACCTCATGTAGCAGTAGGAGAAGGTCAAACCTGGTTCATGTAAATCTGAAACACGATCACGTGTGAGTCATGAGTCTGAGCTCCTCCCTCATCACCTGCTCACTTCCCCTCTTGCCCTCATGTGATAACCTGCATTCTAAAAATAGTCTTTTGAAAAGACATGAATGGGACAAAAAACTGGATTTTTCCATGTTCGGCAGGTGTTTGGTTTCCAAAAAGCAAACATTGGGTCTCATTCACTTATTTTATTAAGTATTTTTCATCAAGATGAACATTGAGATATTTAAACAGTATATTATTTTACAACTGTAAAACAAAAGAAGACATTGGTGAATGTCACAATCTTGGTTAAAACTGTGTAAGTTGGTTTTAAGAACAACTTTCTTCTTAAGAATTGTTGATGAATGAGGCCTATGGGAAGTATTTTCATAATAGTGACTGTACTGCTTTAAAAACTATATATGTGTGTTGGAATAGTTGAAAAAACAGCTCCTTCACCTTCTTCCAGGTGTAAAGTCCAAGTATTTCGCTCAGCTAGGTTTCGCTGTATAAAGGTGAGCAACGGCTCGTGATCATGACCTTGCTGCCTTGTGTGCTGGGATTTGCCCAACCGACATCACTACGCAAAACTGGCCTGCGTCACTGCTGTGTACAGGAGAGAAAAAAAGCAGTTGAGCAAGAGTTTGTAAACCGAGCCTAAAGCTCAGTACACACGCAAGGCCGCACCTGTAGAGCCAAAGTTTCGTGCCATGCACAGGCCCTAGGGGGAAAAATCATTTAGTAGAGGCGTGCAAACTGGAAAACTTGAGTACAGCAAAGCATGGAATATCACATGACAAAAAAAGGGAAAGCAGTAGGCTGGAGGTAAGGCAGAAAAAAGGGCATCTGTTTAGAGGTCAATAGGCTGGGTTCCTGCTGACCGAAGCAGTAGAACGAGAAATCCACTTTTGTCTAGTTGCAATGCAGAGTTGCTGGGGGTCAGAGAGAGCAAACCATCACCGATGAACCCAGAGATAGAAAGAGAGAGAAAATTTGGAGATGATCCAGGATGCAACAATGGAAATAAACACTGCTGCCAAAAGTGTAGTTTTATAAAATGGACTTTATTGGATCACTTAACACATCCGTACCATTCACAGGTCTGTAGGATATCATATAAAAAAAGGTTTCAACATAAATACATTTCTTAAATTAACAAAAGAAATAATTTAAAGGACCATGAAATAAAGATTATCTTAAAAATAAAACAAAGGTTACAGCAAACTTTGAAAGTGTACTTTGTTTCCTAATAGTTTAGCAGTTCTTCCCTTTTTATAAATAGCTTTTAACAATAATAAAATATTAATAATAATAGATTGCATAAGGAACACTACAAATAACACATTTAACTTAACAAAGTGATCAGATTTCAAGAGCAGGTTGCTTGTATAGTACTTCTATCCTTAATTCGGGTCATTACAGAATCACCCGAAACCGTAACGTTAAGCAAGTGGTGCTTCGCAGGAAGCTGCTAATCACGATTCTTTTTCAGTGATCATTGTCGTTTTTTTTGTATGTCGGCTGACATCCGCCGTCTTGAAAAAACACAGTCTTGCTGAGTCACCGTATCGGGTTGCCAGAGATAATCACTCCTCCCTCCGGCCACGCTCAGCTCCATTCCTACTGAGGGCCGGACGTGGCCCCCTTTTAAGTGCATTTTTTCCCTTACGTTTTCTGAATTTTTTGTGGTTGTTTTCCCCCACTTTTTCGCCTGCTGGGTTTGATTTTTCTAATGTTCATCTTTCTGGAAGGTTGATGACGGGAACCCACTGGTCCATGCAGCGGCGCTCCTGACAGAAGTTACTCAGTTTCCATAAAGCCTGGTTCTTCAACGGACAGGCGCGAGGGCTCTGTGGAAGATAAATTAAAAATGCTATTAAATATTGCTATATTGATGTTAGTGGAATAAAACTGAGGTGTGCACACTGAACTTATATGAACCTGCAGTACTTGAATCAAAGTCCATCTGGTTATCAATTAAACAAGTTTATTTACATATAATTTAGTCATTTTCATCCCCATATATGTGTATAAACAGTGTGTATTTGGGCATTATAAAATATTTATATGCAATTGATTATCTAGTAGTCTGAATTGTCTAAGAAGTATTTATTAGAAATGCCTTATATTACTGCTTTACAACAAAAAGTAATACATTGCTGTAAATGGATTACTTTTGCAACATGTTACTCCCAACACAATTTTTTAAAATGATTAAATCCATAAAGAGAGTTTCAGGTTAGCAAAACTGTCATGACTGCTTTGCCCTCGGGCATGTCTCGACTAGTTCATCAGTTCTCGCCACACTGCTGCCCACATGCCCCGGATTCCCTCTGCCCTCCCTACCGCGGAGCTGCAGTCACGAGCTTTTTTGCGTAACTGTGTCAACCCCCGTGCCAGTGCCATCACGCTGCAGTACACAGCGTCAAAATCTGAAAAAGCACACTTACAGTGACCAGGACACAGTGTAGATCTATCTGCTCCGCCCCCTTCTTGCCCTGCGCACAGAGGATCTGTGCGAGACGCCGAGTGCCGTTTACACGCAGGATGTTGATGTTGTTCTCGCAGCAGAATGCCTGAATCAGTGTGAAGTGAATCTGGAGTGCAACGTCATGGGCGTCCTCGTCGTCGGTGGCCAACAGGCACAGCACAACGTTATCGGGGTCTCTGTGTGGCACAGAGGAGAAGAAATCAGAATTAATATCATGCATTTTCACTACAGTCCTACACAACTTTCACAACTGACTTGCAAAAAAGTAGGGGAGTAAATCAAATTTCATCATGATACTATATTGATTCAACAAATAGTCTGCCGATATCACTGTATCTGCTGCAACACGATATCGAAAATTGGGGCTCTTGGAATCTTAATGAATTCCATTACAATCTGAAGTCAGATTCGTTTAGTCAAGATCTTCCTTCCAGAAACTCTCACCCTGCTCTAGAAGTCACTAGCAGTGTAAATCACAGGTTTCATCGCAATATGATAGCCATTTAAAGTCTGCCAATATCATAAAAGCTCCACTCATATCAAATCACAAAAAAACAAATAAAATATCATCCACTCATCTATTCCTGCACTCAACCAGACATTTAACTGAAATAAGAACACACCTTCTGTTCAATAAAAAAGGGAAGCGACAATATGGTTTCATATTGGACTTATGCTTCGGGCTTGTTGATCATTGATCGCTGTATGGTTACAAAAAGAGAATGTCCAAATTCTAAAACACTTTTTGGGCATTATACTTACACATTTAGTGACTTTGCAGCCTCGTAGACTCCCACCGTGATGCAGCCCTGCAGTAGTGCAGAAGTCAGAACTTCCTCAAGAGCTTTGGCCACACACTCCATCCTGAAACACAACGTGTGAATGAGAGGAAAATATGCACTGGGCACCAGGATACTTACTTCAAGCTAGCTATAATAGCTAGAACATCACCCTTAGTGTTCGGTTTATCAAAATAATATGAATCAATGTTTCACAGATGCACTTCTTTTTCCAGCCATTAGGGCTGAAATACGCTTAGGCATCTCCACACCTGATCTGTCGCTCCTGTCATCTCGAACTAGATTCAATAAGCACAATCGTCTCCATTAATGTTTGACGACAATACATATTCAACTTGTAATATTTAACTTAATTATAATTTTAAATACTTTTTTAATCGGTGGAAGACAATCTTAATTTTAGATTTACAGAAATACATAAAATTGCAAAAATGGGCGCAAAGTTAAGTAACCTAAATGATCACTATTAATGTGCATCGACATTCAATTTAGTGCTTTTAATATCAGCGAATGAAAAATTACATATTACAGACTAACATAACTATGCAACAATATAATTGATCTACTAGGAGTCACATAGCCATCGCTATCAGCACATCTAAAACTAGCTAATCTAAATTATCACCCTTAATACTCGATGACAAGACTTAATTTAGTTTTATATTTTATTTAGACAGCAGCAAATTACATAATAATGCTTAATGTAAAGAGGTTTCGACATGAGCCAGATACTCAAGTATGACAGTCGAGTCCAAAACGATAAGGAATATCAATCAATGAAATGTTTGCATATAATTCAGTTTTCGTGCCTAAGCCTGGTTACATCAACACCAGCAAATATATATAAAGCAGGCTTGCCAGTTTATGGATTACATTAGTAAAAAGCTTTATGTTACTTTGCAATACTTGCTTTTCCTTAGCGTTACGTAGCTTTCCCTTTTGGTCGGTGATCAGCACTCATATGCAGAATTAATTATCTAGTTAATGGGCTTCAGTTCTCAACTACCTAACTCAGGTTGGATGGATATGAGGTTTGCATTAAAAATGTATAAATAGATTATCTAACAGTTACCTAACTCTTAAACTCAAATTAAGTTGAGTTAAAACATTATCTTTACAAATATTTACCTTTCGTCCTGGTATTCTCCGTTAACTTCCTCAAAAGTCATGTTGTTTGTATAATCCAGACCGGATTCCCAAAAAGAGGTTCGACTGTAGTAAATGTGCAGTAAAATCCCAGCGCGCTTTTCACGTGTTCTGATGCTGCGGCTCTAACGTTCAACTGACGCGACCCGGCGCCGGCAACGTAACTCAAAGCTGCAGCAAATCTACATACCCGCGACCTGATTGGGCACATTCTAATGAACGTGAACAAGCCGGGCCATGATTAGCTGCCGCTGTGCGCTGTAGATTAAACGAGTGTTATAAGTGGTTGACCAAAGTTCTCAAGGGCGTGGCTTGTGGATAGTCACGAGAATGAGGGATTTTACGTTGAGGGCATAAGCCCGGGCATGTTGATATAATGAAGTAATACAGTTTTATTTTTCTTAAACATAAACTAATTATATGAATCAGTATTAGGAGTAACGTGTTACCGAATTAACGCTTATTACAGTAATTTACTACTTTTTGCTGTAACGCAGGGATTAGTAAGGCCTTACTTACTAATTATACTCGTTTCAGTAACACACTTTTAACTCGAAATTTAGTGCTGTGTTGTTTTTATAAATAAAATCAGAAACACAGCGAGAGCTTTGGCACAGGAGAAAAATAGTGCCAGTAAAGTTTCCTGCAGAGTGTATGGCTACAGTCATAATTCTACACCACATCGCCCTCCACTGGATGTAGAATGAACTGCAGTAAACTACATTTTAGCATTTTACAACGCCAAGTCCTACTTCCACACTTTTTGGTGAAAGTAACTCAAAAGTAATGCAGGAGTCGCGTAACGCTTTGCAATTCAGAGACAGTGACATTTTGATGGAACCAATTAAGTTGAAATAACTAATTAATAATTTATAATCTATTAGATTTTTGGAGTAATTTGCCCAACACTGTAACTCAGTATGCAAAGTATGTGAACTTGTAGAAATATCACACATACATTTAGACACATATGGTTGATATCTAGAGAACTTATGATGATGTGGTCATTTAAGTTGCATTTTTGCGTAATAAAGTATTCCAAGTGTATCTGACTGTATTCTAGAGATCAGCAAATTTACATCTGACAAAATAAAATAAGCAATAGAATGAGCCAGCTAGAAAATATCATATACATTTGTGGCAGAAACTTTCACTGAAAACACTACTTCTTATAAAAAGCAGTAGACGAAAATGAAAATTTTCTGATTGAAAGGATGATATCGGGTTTGTCGACATTTTCACATAAGTGACTAGCAACTAAGGCAGTTCATAGTGTAACAGTTAGGGAGTTGAATCAGAGGGTTACCGGGGTCACGTCCCGGACTGGTGAAGGTACCACTTAGGTACTCATGAGCAAGGTACTGTCCCCAACCACTGTTCTCCATGCGTGGCCGAAAAAAATCTGCCGACTGCTCCTTCACGAACGGGTCAAATGCAGAGGTCACATTTTGATGTGGTGCACTCTGTACTGTGCTGTGTTCACAATGACAAATAATCACTCACTTTTTAAATTCACTCACTCAGCTCTGAATTAAAAACAAAAAACAAAACCCACAAGGCATGTCCAACATATACTATTTGAATAATATGAATTAATAAAGGCTCAAAAATGACTGGGAGCTCATAAGGTCAATGGTCTATGACTAAACTTAATTTAGTGCTTTTTTAAACCAGCGAAACTAATCATGTTATATTTACTTATGCAACTTTTACAGGTGAGTACATAAACAATAGATTTATTTCATAAACCTCTTCTGGAAGACAGTAAAAATATTAAAAAAACTCTTTTAGAATTTATTTCATTTATAACTTTAAAGAAACATAACCAAACCTTTTAATAACAACAGCTGTAAAAAGAATTAGAAATGATTATGGAAATTCATGTTTTGTATATTGCATCCTGCTGGCATAATTTCCATTAGGAAACAGTTGAGCCTAGGTCTTAATGGTTTCCATTAGGGCCGAATGATGCAAACCTGCATACGCCATCAGGAACAACACGTATACCGTGAAAATTCCACTATAAAGCCATTAAAAAGTGTTTAGTTCTGTTATAATTTAAAGGAAACATTTAGCAATATTTTATTGCTTTTTGCATTGGGTTAATGTAGTTAAAAAGTTGTTAAAAATGAAAATTGGTTATATATCTTCATATTTATGATACATAACAATTGTGGTGTTTGGTAACCATGTTTTGTAAGTCTCTCTTTAGTCCAGCAATTGTAACATTTCATAACAGTGACACCATGAGGCCAAAACAATAGTTGCCATGTAGTTGTTATATGAGCAATATTTCAACATCTTCATGCTGTTTAACAGTCACAAATTGAAAATGTGGATGTGCAAAAAGTTACATATTTAAATAATGTACTAACATATAAATGACAGATGTAATTCATCAACATGGCAGCATACAGACGAGAATCAACACAATGTTTCATAATATTTAAATAAAACAAAGGGCAACTGCAGAATGTTTAAAACGGTTCTGAAAAGGCCAGTGTTCAAACTTTATATCCTGGACTGACCAGGCTGGAATAAGCTAGAAGTGGAATCTTTTAAAAATGAATATTTTCAGTGGGAAAAAGGGCATTAATAAAAATGCTTTTAAGACAAAGAGAAACATTATTCTCCATTGCATAATGTAATCTGTATCACCAGTACCAAGCACAACAAATGGGAAAT
>JAVGVS010000057.1:130000-220000 GCA_032718565.1 Distichodus sexfasciatus | reverse complement strand
TGACGTCCAGGGAGAGGTGGAACGATTTTACAGGATTTTTTTCTAACTCGGACCAAGACTTAGGAATTTACCAGAGTTACGTTAACACAAAGTCCACCTTTGCTTCGTAATCAAATATGACATGGAACAATATTTTCAATGCATCATTTCATAAAAACTATCATTATATATTAATTTAATAGCTGGCACCAAACAAGGATCGACAGGTGAAATTGCAAATGCAGTGCCTATTATGACTTAACATCATTAAAGCTGCTACAAGAAAAATTCAACACATATCGTATTACCTTCCCTAAGAGCAACTTGGAGTTAAGGGTCTCGCTCAGGGACCCAACGATGGTTGTGCTGGAGGTAGGTTTCAAACCCACCACCTCTTGGTTCAGTGGCAAGTGTCCTAATTACTTGATCACCACCACCTCCATGGTTGTCATTCCTTATTTGGCCACAAAGGGCGCTCCATTGCTGGGGTCAGCTATTCCTTATTTCCATACAAAGGTCTCCATTAAGGTGGTCATTCCTTATTTTGGCCACAAGGGGCGTCTCTATTAAGGTTGTCATTCCTTATTTTGACCACAAAGGAGCGTCTCTATTAAGGTGGTCATTCCTTATTTTGGCCACAAGGGGCGTTTCCATTAAGGCAGTCATTCCCTCTTTTGGCCACAAGGGGGCAACTCCATTAAGGCGGTCATTCCCTATTTTGGCCACAAGGCCGCCTCCATTAAGGTGGCTATTCCTTATTTTGGCTTGGCCAAGGATGCCTCTATTAGTTGTCATTCCTTATTTTGACCACAAGGGGCGCCTCCATTAAGATGGTGGTCATTCCTTATTTTGGCCACAAGGAGCCGCCTCTATTAAGGTTGTCATTCCTTATTTTGGCCACAAGGGCGCTTCCATTAAGGTGGTCATTCCTCATTTTGGCCACAAGGGCTGCCTCTATTGAGCTTGTCATTCCTTATTTTGGCCACAAGGGGGCTGTCTCTATTAAGGTTGTCATTCCTTATTTTGGCCACAAGGTCTCCATTAAGGTGGTCATTCCTTATTTTGGCCACAAGGGGGCGCCTCTATTAAGGTGGTCATTCCATTTTGGCCACAATGGGGCGTTTCCATTAAGGCAGTCATTCCTTATTTTGGCCACAATGGGGCGTTTCCATTAAGGCAAACATTCCTTATTTTGGCCACAAAGGGGCGTCTCCATTAAGGTGGTCATTCCTTATTTTGGCCACATATGCCTTTATTAAGGCAGCTATTCCTTATTTTGGCCACAAGGGGCATCTTATTAAGGTTGGTTTGGTTCCTTATTTTGGCCACAGGGGGCCGCCTCTATTAAGGTGGTCATTCTTATTTTGGCCACAAGGGGGCCCCTATTGGAGCTGTCATTCCTTATTTTGACCAATAAAGGAGCCGCCTCTATTAAGGTATTATCTATTTTGGCCAAGGGGCATCTCTATTAAGGTTGTCATTACTTATTTTGGCCACAAAGGGGCACTCTATTAAGGCGGTCATTCCTTATTTTGGCCACAAAGGGGCGTCTCTATTAAGGTTGTCATTCCTTATTTTGGACCAATAGAAGGAGCCGCCTTCCCTATTAAGGTGGTCATTCATTTTGGCCACACAAGGGGGCTGCCTCTATTACAAGTAGTCATTCCTTTTATTTTGGCCACAAGGCATCTCTTATTAAGGTTGTCGTTCCCATTTTGACCACAAGGGGCACTGCCTTTATTAAGGTGGTTATTCCTTATTTTGGCCACAAGGGGCGCTGCCTTTAAGGTTGTTGTTCTTTATTTGACCACAAAGGAGCGCCTCTATTAAGGTGGTCATTCTCTTATTTTGGCCACAAGGGGGCATCTCTATTAAGGTTGTCATTACTTATTTTGGCCACAAAGGGGCGTCTCTATTAAGGCGGTCATTCCTTATTTTGGCCAAAAGGGGCCGCCTCTATTAAGGTGGTCATTCCTTATTTTGGCCACAAGGGGTGTGTTCATTAAGGAGACTGTGCTATTAATTTTCTAGTGTTAAGCCTGCTCCTAACATGAGCTTAACATGAATTTAGCAGCTCACAGTTCAACAGCTAGCTCGACCATAATCAGCAGAAATTTTATAAATAGCTTTCATTTCTCCTTTGTAATGTCTTTATCCCCTTCTACATTTTCAGAACACAGTATTTACAATTCTCCATCAATTGCCGCTCCACTTGGAAAATGCGATGCTCATGAGGTTGTGTGAGGACGACAGTGTAATATTTGATGGTTTTTTTTGTATTATCACACACTAACCATCTGTGGTAAACACAAAGAGGCCTCAAAATGCCGCAGTTTTAAGCTTTAAAGATTTTGTCGGAAACCCTTAATAGTCTTAACTGTGAGAATGGCAGAGAGTTCTTGGAATTTGGAAAGTCCTAAACTCAAACGTTACTGCCTTGAAATTAAAGATAGAGCACAATAAAGGGTGGAAACATTTAAAAAAGGAAAAATTATAAAAGGGTTATTTCTTGTAGCTCTTGGTCATTCAGGATATGAGACTTCAGAGCTCTCTAATCAAGGCAAACTCCTGATTCAGACTCGGCTTGGTTTCATACATAGTTACAGAAGTACAACATGCAGTGTGGTGGTGTTCTAGTGATTAGAATACTCGTCTATGATTCAAGAGGTAATGGGTTCGAATCCTGCCTCCAGCTCTACTATCTTTGGGTCACTGAGCAAGACCCTTAACCCCAAGCTGCTTCAGGGAGACTGTGCCTGAAACTAGGAAATAAAAGTTGCGCTTGAATAAGAGTGTTCGCTAAATGATGCAAATGCAGTTAATGTAGTGAAAATGTGCCCTGAATGATTCTAAGATTATACAAGTTAAAAGATAGAATTTAGAAGTTAACAAAAATTTAAAGAGATCTAATAATAAGCTAAATAACAAAAGAGTAAAAATAAAAATATATAGAAAATGCATTCTTAAAAGATTTATATTATATACCGTAATTCACATGTGTATTTTATGGTAACTGACTTCTTTAAAAATTTAAAGACATTTCTACTTCTCATTCAAAAGGTTTCCTAAGAACTTTTTCAAAAGAAATCCTGTTGATTTCAGCTCTGAAGGTTACCATGTCCTGGAAAAATGAGAACATACACAGAAATAAGCCATTATCATTTCCACTTTTTATCTCATTCTATGTTAGTTTTTCCAGAATTATTTCCCAGAGGGAAGAAGCGGTGAATTCTAACCGACTTAGAGAAGAAATCCATTGCTAAGCTGAGCTGTAACAGCTTGTTGAGCATCTGAGGCTAGGCCCCGAATGTTTCAGAAGTCATATTTGAGCTGGTATCGATCAGCTATAATTAGGGGTATAAATCACCAGTTTCATCATTATTTGATATTATGAATTAGTGGACAACAATCTGACATCTTATACGGCAAAGTCTGCTATTAAATGATTTCCATTCTATTCAGTTATGATCAACATGAGATGATATCATACTGAGTTAACACAATCAATTCGTCCATCAAATCACAAAAAGCAACCAAAAATATTTAATGACCTTTTATTCCTGAGCCGATTCCTGATTGATGTTTCTATTGGACTGATACTGTGAATCGTTAATTATTGATCTGATGTTTGATTACACCCCACATCTGTTAACAGAGACGTATTTTCAACTAACAGTGTTTCTGATTGGTGTTGAATTGACAGAAGTGGAATCTGATTGGCTACCACACGTCAACATTCAAGGCTGTGAGATAGAGTCGGAGTATGGAGTGCACCCAAATGGAAGCAAGAACTATCGTATTTATGAAAATGTATAATGCGAAGGAGAACGAAATTTAATGTGCTTCCTGCCTTTGTCCTGCTTTTATGTCCTGGGCCCTGTTCTGTCTCTTATCTACCGGGTAATCAAAGGATTTTTCTTGGAAGGATCTCAGAGGGAAGAGGCGGACGGACTTTGAGCCGGACTTAGAGAAGAGATCCAGTGCTGAGCTGAGCTGTAACGGCTTGTTGAGCGTCTGAGGCCAGGCCCCAGGCTTTTCAGCAGCCATATTTCAGCTGGTATCGATCAGATCGCTGCACATCGCCCCCAGCCCTCCCTCCGCCCCTGATCCTGTAGCACAACCGCGCGTGTCAGGGAGGTAATTAATATTGATCTGCCGTATGAAAGTGACAATTGGCTGTCGCGACAGTCACAAGGATTCGAGCCCGCACCGGCTCCACGCCGCCGAAAAGTCCTAGACGGAAGTTGATTATTTTGTTCTGAGACGTGTTAACTTTTTTTCCTATAAAGTGAAGACAATTCTAGACGTTCAAATTTAAACCAACCGAACAATCACCACAAATATGATAATAAATTTCCACTCACATTATATCTATTTATCACATTATGTATATACAGAAGAGGCACATATATATATTTATATGAAATGAGGTATTCTAATGTGCGGTGTGTTGGTGCCTGCCCAGGGTTGTGCCCCGCCTTGAGTCCGTAAGTTCCTGGGATAGGCTGGTCCCCCATGCACTTGCAGTTAGGACGGCGAAGTTCGATAATGAATTTAAATTTCTTAAAAATGGTGAACGAGCATAAAATGAAGATCTGAAGTGGAAAAGAGAATCCAACTGAGCAACCAAACAACAACCAAACATGGCAAAAAAAAACACAACTTCCCATCTCTGATTGGCAGCTTCTCCTCAGTCGAGTCGACAAAAAAAAAAAGTTATCATCCTACCTAGCTAGCGGTCCCCACTGGCTACAACCGAGGGGAAAGCAGCTCGCACGTCAGCTAGTAACAAATGAGCTGGACAAGGCAGAGAGCTGGGAGATTGCCACATTCATCATTAGACGAGGACAAAGTCAGCTTCAGCGCTTACTGCCAGCAACTAGGGGTTTCTTGCCGTTGTTGCACAAGGACGGACAAGGTCCGGAAATCCTTCGTCATACTCATATGTGCGAACTTCTTCACAATGATATGCTCCACAAAAAATAAATAAATCAAGGTGGATTTTCTCATCAGGTAAATTAATGCCACAATTACATGTGTATTTCATTTTAACAATCAGGTCATTGGCTATGCCTATATGTTTGTGTGTGTTTCTTGTGTTAATGTGTATTTTTGGTTTAAGCCAACCATATTAGGGCTGGTTTCGTTCATGGATTACCTCTTAGTCCTGGTCTAAGTTGGAGTACCATGTATCACCACGATTAAGTCAAGTATACCAGGAATTTGCTTTGCTGGATGGTGCTAAGACTTTAAGGGCTAATTTCCCAGTCGAGGATTAAACCTAGTCCTAGACTAACTTTGAAATGGTAACTCTCCACTGATACTACAACTTAGTCAAAGATTAGGGTTAATCCATGAGCAAGAAACCAGCCCTAAAAAAATTGATATATGTATTTATATAAGATGCTAATATAAATAAAACATAGCGTCCTAACCACTATAAACACCAACACCACCCACAGCAAATGTTTATGTTTTATGCTAGTCTGCTAATTAAGTCTGCAGCTGGAAGCAGGGCAAATGGCAAATTGGAAAACTAAAATTTCCTTATATTTCCTTAATAATATAAGGCATGGCAAAACCAGTCGCTTGTCGCAACGAAGTTTCTGAGAAAACGACTTATGTTAAGGGTAAAATTTTGATTTTTGTTTGTAGTGTTTTTGAAACAGTGGAAGGTCTATATACTGTACTGTTGTGAATAAATTTCCCCGGAAAAATCTCACTTCCTTTCCATCCTAAAAACGTGACTTCTGAGGTGAGAATTCAATTCCAGCAGAATGTTGAATGCTTCTGTTTTGGACCGCCTTACTTCAATATTTACGGTAAATCCACTGGTTGACTAGTGAAGATATTCGGAATCCATTGTCTCCTGAGTTCAGTTAATCCAACGCAGGTAGGCTATCCTGCAGGCTGTGAATGCAGTGTAGGCTACCGTGAAATACAAACATATAGCTAAGTAGTCTGTGAGTGCTAATGCAATATAGTCAACTTCAAAGGCAGAATTTCTCGCCGTTTCATGGACGGGAGAAACCCCGACTCCTTTTAAATGTTAATATTCTTAAATAAGTATGTCGTCCGATTCATTCGATGTAGGTATCGTTTTGAAGGTTGATTTATGTCCTTTCATGAAAACATCATAACTCAATTTTGAAAATTTGCAACAAGCGACTGGTTTTTCCGTGGAGGGTCACATATATATATTCTATTTATATATATATATATATATATATATATATATATATATATATATATAGAAAGTATATATACACATATATATATATATATATATATGTATGTATGGGGTGGGACTCGATTAAAAAAATAAATCTAATTAATAAGAGGCTTTGTAATTAATTAATCTTGCATCGCATTTAATTGCACAAGAAAATTTGCCCCAAAGCACAAATGTTTTTTTAATTTTAAAAGGGTTTTAGTGGGCGACAGAATCAAATAATAGACATGGACACGAATATTGTAAACTCAAGCTCTTTTCATTTCTGGAAAAAAAAAAAGAAAGCAAGCATTTCAATTCAAAACAGACACCTGCCGACACCTTTTGTTGGTATTCGAACTGGGACTGCTAGCGCTAACAGCTCCCACAGTTTCTGTGCTCGCTGCAACATGTTTTGCATTTAGATGGTACCGTAAGGTTGAAATGCTTCGGTGGTATGCAAACTTCTTTTTGCACAGTTTGCACAAAACCACGTTTTTATCAAGGCTTCCTGTCGGGTAGTCTTTTAAAATGAAATTTGCCTCCCATGAGTCCTAGCAATGCGCTTTCTTCCGATTCTTCCATTTTGCAGCTCTGATGTGTGCATCAGTGTAATCGGTGTACCAGTAAATCGTGCATTGACAAAAGTTCTCCTTTGCTTGGAATGCAAAGTGTGATTAAATGCGACATTTTTTTTTTCAAATTAATTAATCGCAATTAACGCGTTAAATTCCCACTCCTAATATATATACATATATATATATTCTTCTGCAACCAATAATATATTTTAAACAATTCCTGTAAATTTCACTGATATATTTTAATTTATTCTGTCTGCAAGAAGTAACTAATAATGGACTGTTTATCTGTGGACAATACTTACCCTGTATTTACCCTGTAAAATCTGAAACTTTACTTGAAAAATCTAAACAGGTTGGAGAGAAATTGCATTTTGTCCGATAGAACATTTATATATGTGTATACATATATAAATTACTAATTGAAAATGTGGAAATTTGGTGTTCAGTTGAGTTCAGTGTGTTACTCTCTCTCTCTCATTCACACACACACAGTCACGCACAGTATTGTAAATTCCTTACAGACTCGCTCTCTCCTACACTTGCCTCTCTCTCTCTTTGAGTTTTGATAGATGGCTGATTTCCCGACTGTACAGGAAGATTTATTAGTGTTTATCCAGCGCTCAGTGGTCACCTGCGGCTTAGAAACCCGGGTCTTTTACACCCTGTGTGTGTGTGTAGGTTTCAAGCAGTCCACGATTTTGTGTGTGAGAGTACATGAACATGGTTACATGGGATGCATAATAAGGGAATTTTTGGCTGATATTTTTCATGCTTATATATGCCGATGCCGATTGCAATAAATGAGGAAGGCTGAGTCGAGCACATGTGCAGGCAAAGTTGAGCGCGTAAAGACGAGAGATTTTGCTAGCCAAAGTTCCACTGCATGCTCAGAATTGTGTCACAATATAACATCCTACATTTTAGGACAAGGCACGGTCCGTATAAAATCCAACTTCAGACTTTGGACATGCCTGGCATACGTGTTACCTTTCCGAGCATGCGAGCATCGGTTTGATGCTGATGCGGATTATCGTGCATCTCTAATGTCTACATATACAGTGCCGTGAAAAAGTATTTGCCCTCTTCCTGATTTCTTATTTTTTTGCATGTTTGTCACACTTAAATGTTTCAGATTATCAAACAAATTTAAATATTAGACAAAGATAACCCAAGTAAACAGAAAATGCAGTTTTTAAGTGATGATTTTATTTATTAAGGAAAAAAACTCTCCAAACCTACATGGCCCTATGTGAAAAAGTAATTGCCCCCTTGTATAATCATAAAGTAATGGTGGTTAATCACATTTTTTGGAAATCTGAGTTTCACCAGCGACACCCAGGCCTGATTACTGCCAGACCTGTTCAATCAAGAGATCACTTAAAAAGTAGCCCAAAAGATCCCAAAAAAGGAAGACATCATGCTGCGATCTAAAGAAATTCAGGAACAGACGAGAAACAAAGTAATTGACATCTATCGTTCTGGAAAAGGTTACAAAGTCATTTCTAAAGCTTTGGGACTCCAGCGAACCACGGTGAGGGCCATTATTCACAAATAGAGAAAACATGGAACATTGATGAACCTGTGTGACTGGCCTATAAAATGACCCCAAGAGTGCAGTGACGACTCATCCAAGAGGTCACAAAAGAACCCAGAACAACATCTAAAAACTGCAGGCCTCACTTGCCTCAGTTAAGGTCAGTGTTCATGACTCAATCATAAGAAAGATACTGGACAAAAATGGCATGCATGGCAGAGTTCCAAGGCGAAAACCACTGCTGACCAAAAAGAACATTAAGGCTGGTCATACTTTTGCCAAAAAACACCTTGATGATCCCCAAGTCTTTTGGGACAAAATTCTGTGGACTGACGAAACAAAAGTTGAACTTTTTGAAAGGTGTGCGTCCCGTTACATCTGGCGTAAAAGTAACACAGCATTCAGAAAAAGAACATTGTGCCAACAGTCAAACATGGTGGTGGTAGTGTGATGGTCTGGGGCTGCTTTGGTGCTTCAGGACCTGGACGACTTGCTGTGATTGATGGAACCATGAATTCCGCTCTCTACCAAAAAATCCTGAAGGAGAATGTGCGGCCATCAGTTTGTGACCTCAAGCTGAAGCGCACTTGGGTTCTGCAGCAGGACAGTGATCCAAAACACACCAGCAAGTCCACCTCTGAATGGCTTAAAAAACTAAATGAAGGTTGTGGAGTGGCCTAGTCAAAGTCTGGACCCGAGTCCAATTGAGATGCCGTGGCATGACCCTAAAAAGGCGGTTCATGCTCGGAAACCCTCCAATATGGTGAATTAAAACAATTCTGCAAAGAAGAGTGGGCCAAAATCCCTCCACAGCGATGTGAAAGAACATTGCCAGTTATTGCAAACGCGTAATTGCAGTTGTTGCTGCTAAAGGTGGCACAACCAGTTATTAGGTTTAGGGGACAATTACTTTTTCATATAGGGCCATGTAGGTTTGGATAGTTTTTTTTCCCTTAATAAATAAAATCATCACTTAAAAACTGCATTTTTAAACATGCTTGGGTTATTTTTGTCTAATATTTAATCTTGTTTGATAATCTGAAACATGAAAGTGTGACAAACATGCAAAGAAATAAGAAATCAGGAAGGAGGCAAATACTTTTTCACAGCACTGTATTTATACCGCCTTCACCTTGATTTTCTCTGCCTATCTCAGCAGTAAGATCCCAAGACGCCCAAACGTTGTGTTGAGCTACGGTAGAAAATAAAGTGTACAGGAAAAGCGACGTCTCATCGGCTCATCCTCTGACCCACCAGAATAAACACACAACTTTTTATTTTTGATCCAGCCTAGTATTTTGGTGCTTGTGGGCCAAGCGATGATGGCAGTCATTGTTATTGGGGATATGAGTTTGACACGGCTGCACTAGGGGGACAAGGCGAGGCAAACGGGAGAGCCGGCTAAAGCAGGATGTTACATTCGCTCGGGGAGAGATCACTGTGGGCTTTAGATGTAAAATCACCTTCATCTTCCATTTACGGCCTCACAAAATCACTTTCACACCGCTCTCCTGGAATATATAACATACTCAGTATGATGTTCCCATGTGATTATTACAACATGTGACCTGCAAACTGAGACCAGAAAAGGTAAAGAACTGTGTCTGTTGGTTGAGACAGACAGAGTGACAGACAAACAGATACAAATAGATAAACGGATTGATGGATAGAGAGACAGAGATGTGGATACACAGAAAGACAGACAGAAAGATGTATTAACAGATACACTAAAGGATAGAGAGAGAGAATGATAGACAGACAGATAGACACATAAACGAAAGGATGAATAGACAGACAGATGGATATGGATGGATGGATGGATGGATAGACAGCTGGATAAGTAAGCAGAGGGATGGATGGAAAAATGTATAGACAGAACGAGAGAGAAAATAATAGACAGATGGACAGATAGGTAGATCAATAGACAGACAGACAGACAGACAGACAGACAGATAGTTAGATAGATAGATAGATAGATAGATAGATAGATAGATAGATAGATAGATAGATAGATAGATAGGTGGACAGAGACATGAGTGGATGCATGGATGGAGAGGTAGAAGGATAAAGGGATAGACAGAGAGACAGAGAGAGAATAATTGACTGACAGATAAGCACATAGACAGAAGGATGAATAGACAGACAGATGTCTACATACACAGACAGATAGACAGAAAGATGTATAAACAGAGAATGAGAGAATAACAGACAGACAGACAGACAGAGAATAATAAACAGGCAGACAGATATGGATGGACAGAAAGCTGGATAGAAAGATGGAGAGAGAAAGAGAGAGAGAGAGAGAGAGAGAGAGAGAGAGAGAGAGAGAGAGAGAATAATAGACAGATAGACTAATATGGATGAATGGATGGACGGACGGATGGATGGATGGAGAGACAGACAGATAGATAGTAAAAGATACATTTCACACACACACATTTGCACACACACACCCTCTTCCTTCGTAACACTCATGGTCATGGACACACACATACCCACACACCCACGACACCTGCTTTTAAACATGCCCAGTGCAGCTATATACTGATGAATAGGATTTTGATGTATGTCAAAATCCCATTTATCAGTGTGAGTGTCAGGGTGTGTGTGTGTGTGTGACGGAGAGTGAGTTGAGAGGTCTATACATTAGCCTTTTGTCATCTCAGATAACAAAGTCCATCAGTAATATGGGGACGCGGCCCAGCGCTCATCCTGATGCTTCATAACACTCGACCCGACCACATCACCCGGACAGCCTCACCTCTGTGTGTGTGTGTGTGTGTGTGGAGAGAGAGGGAGAAGCAGGAGGATGGAAGGAGAGGTTGAAGAAAGACAGACAATCATTTCTGCCGTTGAGGGCAGCGGAGCGGGCCGCCGCGTAGATGAAACCCCATTTTCCTCTGATTAAGTCGTCCAAAAATATTCCATTTGTCAGTGGCAGTGCTGCTGACGGCCGCGTCCACTCGGCTGTGTCTGGCGACTACGTAGCGCTGCCGATTTACATCGCTCACTGACAACATCATCTAGTCACTAATGTTCCCCTTCACTCTTGTCTAACCCCCCCACACCCCCCATCACACACACACTCCTCCTCCTCCTCTTCCTCCTCCCGTCTTCCTTCTCTCTTTCCATCTCACCCTCTCACCAGCCTATTTTAGCTTGATCTGCCCTCATTGCAAGGTTGGCTGCGGCGATTTCCTTCAGAAAAAAAAAAACGAAGAGAAAGGGACGCCGTCTCTGTCATCGCTGCTCTCAATGTCATAAATTTCAATTTCCAATCTCTTCTCCTCCTCCTCCTCCTCCTCGCTCCTACCCTAGCCGGTCTCTCCTGTCCTGATTTTTTCTCCTCCCTCTCCTCTTTGCATTTCTGCCAAATCTCACAGACCTCATCTCTCTCTTCTCTATACACATATCACCCATTAACTAGGCATGCACTACAGACAGACAGATAAATATACAGTTAGATAGATGGATGGATAGATGGATAGATGGATAGACGGATGGATGGACGGACAGACAGACGGACGGACGGACGGATAGCTAGATAGCTAGATAGATAGCTAGATAGATAGATAGATAGATAGATAGATAGATAGATAGATAGATAGATAGATAGATGGTTGGATGGATAGACAGACAGACAGACAGACAGATAGGTAGTTATACAGACAGAACGAAAAATAGATAGACAGACATAGAAAGATAGATAGACAGATAGTTATATAGGTATACAAATATATAGATAGAAAAAATGATAGAACGCTAGATAGACAGATAGTTAAGTAGATAGATAGATAGATAGATAGATAGATAGATAGATAGATAGATAGATAGATAGATAGATAGATAGGTAGATAGATAGACGCAAAGACTCCTTTCTGCATTTCTCCAAGACCTCACAGCCCTCAGTCCTCACTCTCCTCTCTCTCTCCACATATTACCCATTACCTAGGCCTGTGCTTTCCCCGGACTTTTGCCAAATAGAATGCAATTTCCCCGGCGCTCGCCTTATGATGACACCCAAATGAAAGATCATTAATATTTTGTTTAAGGAAAAAAAACACCACAACGCGTGCACACAAACAATTGCTTTCTCCATTTCAATATTGTCTCGAACACGGCCGTGATGAGACTCTTACACCTTTTGTGCATCTGTTTTTTAGGGGGGGCGGTGTGGGTTAATGATAAAGACCCGTCCTCACCCGTATAAACAAAACGCTCTCCTCCGCTCGCTGTCTGCCCGGAGAAGGGTTTGTAAGATTGAAATGAAGCTGGCGGTGGAGACGGGTTTTGATGGGGCGGGGGCTAGTTTCCAATTTGTCAGGCCACAAGACAGAGAGGCAACATTATTGCCCCGAACTCGTGCGTCGCGGCGCGCCTGGTCCTGGTCTGTCGTTGGTAAGTGTGGAACGAGCTGACAGGTTGATGAGGTGTCTCTCCATCTCCTCCTGCGTTTGTTCCTGGTGAACGACCAGCTGTCTGTTCACAGAGAGAGAGAGACTTGGACGATTTGCCTCAACCAGATCTTTATAAATGATGTTACCATGAGCAAGTCCATTTGCATATATGTATATGTCTATATAAATAATAAATAAAAATTTTCTACAATCAAATTTTTTGATTGGTATCTGAGGAAACCAATTGCCTTAAAGCATGTAGTTTTACCTTCAACTATTTAAATATATACACAACATTTACAAGTATAAAAACGGTTTAGGAGTAACTTAACAATAATGCATTTACTGTTAAAGTAATTTAGGTAAATAAAGTGAAGAATGCCAAATCCATTTGGTCAATTTTGGACTAAAAAAATATGAATTATTTTACACTCAAAAATGTAATTTGTCAAATGTGTTAAGAAAGACTCTTTTATTATATCACATCTACTTAAAATTATGTAAGTTAAGTACGGTCAATCTATTCAGTTAGTACTTCAAATATGAAATTTTAGAATAAGTGTCATCAAATGTTTTTGAAGTATGAAGCATGAAGTGTGAATTGATCTATTTCTACTGTGTAAAATACTCTTGAAAGGTACATTTATGTTTAAAAGGGTTAAAATAGCCATAAATATTAGCATTAACTAAACTAGACGAGCATTTACTGAAGAAACAGCATGATTGGAGTGTGCCAGAAAACATAGAAGAGGATAAAAGAAAGTTAACAAGGAGAAATGATAAATGTTGTTTATACATGTTTCTGCTGATTGTAGTTGAGCTAGCTGTTAAAATGTGAATTGTTGAATTAATGTTAAGGTTACGTCAGGAACTGGCTAAACACAAGAAAAGTAACAGCACAGTTCTGCTAAATGAACACTCCCCCTTGTGGTTAATATAGTGAACTGCAAGTTTAATGGCGACGCCCCCTTGTGGTTAATGTAGTGAATTACAACCTTAATAGAGGATAATATAGGAAATAACAACCTTAATGGAGATGCCTCCATGTGGTTAATATAGGAAATAACAACCTTAATGGAGATGCCTCCATGTGGTTAATATAGGAAATAACAACCTTAATGGAGACGCCCCCTTGTGGTTAATATGTGACCCTGCACGGCAAAACCAGTCGCTTGTCGCAACAGAGGTTTCCGAGAAAAACGACCGTTTATGTTGCGTGGGGTAAAATTTTGGATTTTTGGTTTTTAGTGTTTTGAAACAGTGGAAGGTCTACACTGTACTGTTGTGACTAAATTTTGCTGAAAAACTTACCCTTTCCATCCTAAAAAGGTGACTTTCTTGAGGTGAGGGATTCAATTCCAGCAGAATGTTAAAAGTTTCTGTTTTAACCCCTCTACTTCAATATTTACGGTAAATCCACTCACTGACTAGCATGAAGATATATCTCCGGCTCAGTTAACCTAACGCAGGTAGGCTATCTGTGTGGCTGTGAATGCAGCGTAGGCTGTCTTAAATACAAACATAGCCGCGACCGCACCAAGCATCTGTGAGTGCTACGGCGATAGTCAACTTCAAAGGCAGATTTCTCTGTTTCTCACTTGCCATGACAGGAGAAACCCGACTCCTTTGAATGTTGATATCTCAGTCATATGTCGTCCAATTCATTCCATATAGGTATCGTTTTGAAGCTTAATTTATGCCCTTTCATGAAAACATAACTCAATTTTGAAAATTTGCGACAAGCGACTGGTTTTGCCGTGGAGGGTCACATATAGGAAATAACAACTTTAATGGAAATGCCCCCATGTGGTAATACATTGAATTACAACTGTAATAGAGACGCCCCATGAGGATTACATAGGAAATAACATCCTTAATGGAGATGCCCCCATGTGGTTAATATAGGAAACAACATCCTTAATGGAGATGCCCCCTTGTGGTAATATAGGAAATAACAACCTTAATGGAGACGTCCCCTTGTGGTAATATAGGAAATAACAACCTTAATGGAGACGCCCCCTTGTGGTAATATAGGAAATAACAACCTTAATGGAGACACCCCCTTGTGGTTAATATAGGAAATAACAACCTTAATGGAGACACCCCCCTTGTGGTTAATATAGGAAATAACAACCTTAATGGAGACACCCCCTTGTGGTTAATATAGGAAATAACAACCTTAATGGAGACACCCCCCTTGTGGTAATATAGTGAATTACAACCTTAATGGAGACCCCACCCCACCTTTGTGGTTAATACAGGGGTTAGTATAGGAAATAACAACCTTGGTGGTGCACCTTTATTTCCAAAACAGGGAGTTACAGCATTAATGACGGTTTAAAAAATTAAGCCATAAATGGTATGTCTAGGACAAAAACAGTAGAAGGAGTTAAATGTACAAAAACTGGGAAGAAGAAGAAATAATGAAGAGAACAAGATGAACATTAAACAGGTAGGGGTCAGACATAAGTGCACAAATAAAGTCATGTTGACGCTTTTTACATTCCATTTATAAACCCATTTTTTACAGGCTTCACTATTGTTCTTATGTAATAATGTAAATAAAAGGTAAAATGTAGAACAGAAAGCTTTTGGATAGAGCGAGAGAAAAAAGAGAAAGAAAGAAATTGAGAGAGAACAGTTGTGAAATTTAATTTGGGAATCAATCAGTATTCATTAGCCCTCAGGGCGTCCTGCTCCCACTCTTTTGCTCCCTCTCTCTCTCTCTCACTCGCTTGCTCCCTCGCTAACGAAACGTTTTGCCACTCAGCATGGCACCAGGCGTACTCACTGCTCACCCAGCCATCGCTCGCTTTTTCGCTCCTCGCCGCTCCGTAACCAAACTTTACCCCACATCCGCCCCCCTGCCGCCCTCATTAGCATCACATTAGCATTTCATTTGCATGCCCTTTTTTAAAAGGAGAACTTCCCTCATCTACTTTAATTGTTTTTCCCTCTTTTCTTCCTAGCAGGAAAAGAGAAGGAGAAAGAGGCACGACCATAACAGCAAATTACAGAAGATTTAATAGATTTCTTTAAAGCTGTGCCCTGTTTGTCTGTTACACTTTGCCAAATTTATAACAAGTTAAAACTCACAAGAACAATAATTACAGATACATTCAGAGAACCAGAGTACAAGTCAAGCATGATAAAGGATGTAAAAATATGAATCCATTGTGTACTGTGATTGCCTAAATGCTTACTTTGCCATGTCTATGGGAGTTAGTTAAAGTCTCAGTAACACACACACTCTCTTGTATTACTATCTTTGTGAGGCCCTTCCGTTGATGTAATCTACGTGAATAAAACCACTTGTAGTAGCACTTTTATCTTTTACCTCTTTTAGTTTTTCAAATAAAATATGAAGGCTTCATATAAAATCATTTTTCCTCATGGAGACGGGCCCTCATAAACCATGAAAATTGGCAAATTACAGTTTTTCCTATCTGTTAGGGGACGGCCAGGTTCTCACACAAAACCACACACACACACACACAGGGGGTAATTAGCAGGCTGTCAGGGAGGAGGACAGGGTCACACAGGCAATTAAGAGGCTGACAGCTGCTCGAGTGTGTGTAGCGTAGTGTGTAAAGGCCGACGCTGTCAGACTGAGGGCTCGCTCTCACTTGTGTGTGTGATCAACCTCTCACACCCTGACAACCACACATGCACACACACACACACAACCCTGATTGATTAAGACACACACTCCCTCCACAGCATAGGGACAATAATTATAATTGCATTAACACTGATACTAATTATAAAAACAATAATAAAGTATTAACAACAACAACAACAACAACAACAATAATAATAATAATAATAATAATAATAATAATAATAATAATGTAATAACTTCAATATTATTACAACTACTGCTTTTACAAATAAAATGAAAGATAATGGCATTAATATTACAATAGTATATATAATACTAAAGTAATACTGTAGTAGTATTTTACAGTATTTAATACTGTAGTATTAAAATTAATAAAAAAACAAAAAAATTCAAATGAATAAAATAAATATTAAATATGATTAATAATGCTTATATAAATTATTGAAGTATCATTGCTATACTACTACTACTAATAAAAACAATAATACTTCAATCATATTTCATAAGTAATAGTACCACTAATAATACTACTAAATATAATAAGAATAAAAATCAATAAATTACAATAATAAAAACCTAAGATTTTGGCTATGATAAATTTAAGGCTGATTCTCACAGTATAAATTATTACTATTGTAGCTGTTGTTGGTGGTAAGGCTTGCATTTCTGTACAATATTTTCAGGTAATGATGTGAAATTATTCCGGTTTAACACCTTAATTTCACGAAGACAAAAACTGAACTTAAGTTCTATTCAGTTTTCCAGTTCCAACTCCAACAAAAAGGGGCTCATCATCAAAAGTAGTAAGAAGTGTTGGGGGGAAATACATACAAGCTGTTTCCATCTTTACCAAACTCCATCCTCCAACTCTATCATACAGCTATCTAAAGTGCACAGTGACACGATGAGCATATGTCACATGGGGAACGTTAGCCAATCAGATGCCACTTCTGCCAATTCAACCCCACTTTGCTACTGATAAACTAGTTAAGTTAGCAGTGTCATTACTTGTAACATCCAGCACTGGTGGTAAGCATTCATAATCCACAAGCTCAAGCTCAGACAGTGTGTGTGAGTGTGTGCGTGTGTGTGTGTGAAGGTGGAGGAGATGAGTTGACATTGAGTGCAGGTGGCGGACCGCCAGCGTCCCCTAAACTCCATTAAGAAAGCGCAACGCTCTGTTCGCTAACACACACACACACACCGGCCTGGTTCAGAGGGGAGCGCGCTTTCAATCTCGCCCCTATCATTTTTGAATATCATTAGCGGGGAGCAGTCCATTTTCCATGCTTGCCAGCTCAAGTCCCTGAGAGAGTCAGACGAAGAGAGAGAGAGAGCTAGAGAGAGAGACAGAGGAAAAGAGAGAGAAAGAGACTCAAAAAGTACGGTGATTTATCACCGGGTGTCTTAGGGCCTGCTTGTGCATTGACATTAAAGGCTGATGAGGGGAGCACGTTGCCTGGATATTAAAGGCCTGTTATCATTTGAAATCTTTCTTTCTGTCTCTCCATCACACACACACACACTTACACACTTCTCTCGACCGCCGGCATTCCCGTCTCTCTCGATGTCTGGGCTCGATCACCTGTGACACTTTTGATTTGATGTCACTTTTCCCCCGTGTGCAGTTTGTCTGAGCGGTTAAGAGGTAATTGTGTGACATTAGCATGTGGGGAGAAGTGGGGTGAGTAGGTAGGGAAGAGGAGGAGGGGGGCATTTTCGCTTTGTCTCGGAACACAGTTTTCCCCCGGAACTTGGGGAAGGGGACGAGGGGGTGTAGTAGAAGGAAAAGGGTTCGGGCGTCTGTTATAAATGGCCTCCATTTCCCAAACCGCTCCCTTCTCCATTGTGGAACGCAGCGCCTCAGGGCAAAAAAGAGGAGGAGGGGGAGTTGGGGGTAAGAGAGGCGGAAAAGAGGCTGCTTTCTCAAAAAGGGGGGACTGCGGGGGTGCGTGACATGGCGGAAACGTACCTCAGGTAGTCGGGCGTAAGTCAGGAAGGCCAAACTCTCGTCGTATACGTCGGTGTGGGGTCGAGTAGGGTTTGGTTTGTGGCCTGGGGTGTGTGCATGTGTTTTGTATCAGATGCTGTCGTCTCGTCACGTCTGGGGAGAAAAGACACTTTTTGCACTACTTTGACTTCTGAGATGTACATTAATGGCATTTTTATCCAGAGCAATGCACAGGTGTGCTTTCTAGAGAACAAAAGAAAACTTGTCCTGACTAGTAAAGGGTGTAACAACACATCGATCTATGTCAAGGCATCGATTTAATAATCAACAATACCCAGAGAGTCGATACAAAATAAAAACATCAATCAGAAAACATAGATGATACATATTGTAATGGCACTTTATCTTAAACTGGATGCTTGTTTTTATAAAAAGAGAAGATTGTTTAAATGTCTGGTTGAGCTCAGGGATAAAAATGACAAATGATGTTTATGTTCATGTGATTTAATAGGAAGGAAAATAATAGTGTTAAATCAGCGTATGACTCCTGAACTGAATCGAATCGAAATTGTATCGTAGCAGACTTTGTGATATCGGTAGACATCGAACTGTAGTCAACTGAAACTATATAGTATCGTATTATGATGGAATTTGTGATTTACCTCCCTACTGTGTTTGTTCATGTACTATCGCCTTAAAAACATACGCCATCTGGGTCCCAAGACAGTGACGAGGTTGCCAAGCAACGGCTGGGCGATATGATCCAAAAATCACTATTACGATTAACTAAACATTTTACCTCGACATACAATAAATTTACAGTTATTTTATTATGCATTTTTATGTTGTTGGCCTCATAGTTCACTGACAAGGTTCGTACTGTAAATATGCCGATCCAGTACATGAATACACACTGGAGAAAGTGTTAGCAGAATTTTAAAACATAACCAAGAAAGTTATATCAATTAGAAGTTTAGAATGTTGGTTTTGATTACTCTTAGATTAACTGCCCAGCCCTATGCAGACCCTTGACCATTGTTTTCCTTGTCTTTTGAGAAAAAGAGGGCCAGGTCGGGCCGCACTTGACATTTTTAGAACATGGTTTGATAGGAAGGAACAGACGTGCCCATTTACAATTTTAGATAAAAGCAACACAATTTGACATCTGATGCAGGAAGCCACAGGGACCCAAAGATGTGCATGAGAAAGTGTGTCCAAAGAGACATTTACTTTTCCGATTAAAGTTATAAGAGTAAACTGGTGCCAAAATCACGTTCTCTCCGAAACTCTGGATCTGCTGAAAACCTTCTGAACAGCCTTTAGGAGTTTTTCCCCCCAATACCATGAGGCTTCTTAAATATTGATGAATTCCAATAGTCTGATTAGCCTCCCCCCACCCCACACACGCACCCTTTAGGCAGCCTAGTGATAAACTGGCGGTCATTAAACACACCACGCAGAGTGTGAACAAACATCTCTAATCACAGCCTCTTAAAGACTCTTAATGAGCTGATGTAATTAGCCAGCACCAAGTAAATCTTTTCTCTCCCAATCTGTTTGCCAGGCTAATTTGTCTGGTATAGATTAGTATTTGAGAAGAAAGAGAGGGATAGGGCTGTGTGTGTGTCTGTGTGTGTGATAGAGAGAGAGAAAAAGAGAGATACACTGAGGACATATAGGGAGGAAATGAATGTGACAGAATGGTAGAGAGAAAGATAATAAAAGAGAAGTATAGAGCGGGATAAAGAAACAGTACAAGGTCAGAAACTAACAGTGAGAATAGATAAGGAGAGAAACAGAGGTGGAGAGCTGGAAAGAGAGAGGACAATAGAAAGCAGACAGACAGACAGAAAGGGTGACAGGAGAAAAGGAGTGGGACAGACAGAGAGATAAAGAAGGGATGGAGAAACAGTGAGACAAACAGAGACAGAGCAAGTGATAGAAGACGACATGTCAGAAACAGACAGGTAGTGACAAAAAGAGGGAGACAGTTGGATGGAGAGACAGAGAAAAGAATAGAGAATAACAGATATTTAATTTCTTACTCTTCATGTTTTCAGCACAAATAACTGTACTTTCTACTCCATATGTTTTCACTGAAAATATATGTACTTTCTACTCCTTGTGTTTTCACAAAATATCGGTACTTTCTACTCCTCACATTTTTAACACAGATATTTATCATTTTTTACTCATCATGTTTTCAGCAGAAATATCTGTACTTTCTACTCCTTACTCCATAAATATCTGTACCTTCTACTCATGGCGCTTTCAACACAGATATATATTCTCCTCACGTTTTCACTTTAAATATCTCCACTTTCTCCACTTCAGTTTTTCCACTTTAAATATATGTACTTTTTCCTTCTCGCGGTTTCACTTGAAATATCATTACTTTCTCCTCCTCCTCACGTTTTTACTGTAAATATCTGTACGGTGCTTTCTCCACCTCTCGTTTTCAACATGCTCGTCACTTAAAGTGAGGCATTTAAGAGGAACGTTGGCGGTGTTGTTAATATCGGCGCCATATCAGCAACACGACCGATTCCATTTTAAATCTAAATATAAATTGCGAAAACACATACAGTACTATCCATTGTTTTACTGGTGCATGTTACGAACGAAAGGAGGGAGTCGAAAACGAGAGGCAAGTTAGGTAAGAGACGCAACAAGTACTGAATATCGCGGGTGCATACTGAAAGTGAAGTTCGTGACAAGGTGAACTAGACGCAAAATAAACATGGATGAAAGAGAGCCAGACCGCGGATGTTTCTCTCGCCTACCCGTTTTACTCCATCATTCCGTGCCCAGTTCCAAAATTGAAGAACAGAAATACTGAGAAGGGTAAAGATTATCATCACCAAACTTAGACAGTAAACGAGATTTGGACTACGCAGGCGCAGCCATGACCTCATTTCCGCTCGTTACTGTGGCAGCTGCTCGATTGGACAATTTGTTAAAATGTAACAATTAATTACCAAATTATTGGTATAATAATAGTTAAAACTAATTTAACTAAATAACAAACCATCAATAATTAATTTATTAAGTATGTTATTATTATTAATCATTATAATTTTAAAAATAAAACGTTTTTATACGAGTGTGTTTTTTCTATTTGAATGCAGATTATGTAGTGCTGAGAAGCTACTTTTTAAACGGAAGGTTTTCAATCTACAAGCTACTTATGATAAAAATAGCTAAGCTACATCCACACTACTATTTTAATATTGTAGTAAGCTACACTACAAACTACATAGAAACAGTAGCTAACTACATCCAAGCTATTTCTGAACCACATAGTCTTGCTTCCATCTAAATGGAGTGCACTCTCCAACTCCTTCTCGCAGATGTAATGAGCATGCACAACCGCTGGCACGGTTACTTGATGTCACTTGATGTCACTTCTGACAATTCAGCTCCAGAGGTGGGTAGTAACGCGCTACATTTACTCCGTTACTTTTACTTGAGTAACCTTTTGGATAAACTGTAATTGTCAGAGTAGTTTTTATACAACATACTTTTTACTTTTACTTGAGTATATTTGTGAAGAAATAACGCTACTTTTACTCCGTAACATTCCGCACGCTACTTTTATTTTTATTCATCTGTTATCCAATGCGCAATCTGTTTGTTTTGTCGGAAAACTTCCTCCTAAATGACCGTTCCACCAGTCACATGACCACACACGAAACACGCGCCGACTCACACAGACACACACACACAGACACACACAGACACGCACATACATACACAGACACACACAGACACACGCACAAACACAGATATACAGACAGACAGACAGACAGACACACGCACACACATATACAGACAGACAGACACACGCACACACACACACAGACAGACACACGCACACACACACACACACACAGACAGACACACGCACACACATGCACAGACAGACAGACACACACACGCACACAGGACAGTTTATGCACAGACAGACTTGTTCTTGTTTAACAGTGTAATCTCTGCCTGCTGAGCCTTTTTGTTTAAACTAAATAAGTTATTAAGTTATTACAGATTATTTTGTTTATTGTGGCTGAATTAGCCTTAATTTATGTTACTTTGTATAGATTTTTTTTAATTTAAGTTTTTCTATGTAATATTGTTTGGTAATATCCAAACACATTGTACATTGTTATTTTATATTTTTGCATATTCGATTATATGAGATGTAAAGATTCAATTAATCTTTAACTTACTCAGAAGTTACTCAGTACTTGAGTATTTTTTTCACCAAGTACTTTTTACTCTTACTTGAGTAAATTTTTGGATGACTACTTTTTACTTTTACTTGAGTAATATTATTCTAAAGTAACAATACTCCTACTTGAGTAAGATTTTTGGCTACTCTACCCACCTCTGGATAAAGGGATAGAGACAGTAGAGTAGAACAGAGAAAGGAACAAAAACATAGAGAGAAACAGTGTGGGTGATTTGTTTTATCTGTGTAACCTCTGAACCAAGAGGTTGTGGGTCCAAACCCTGCCTCCTACACTACCACCACCAGGACCGTGATCAGAACTCTTACCCCCTAGTTGTTCCAGAGACACTGCCACTGTTCTGAAAATGGAAATTCTTCTGGATAAAAACATCAGAAAAATGCTGTAAAAGTGGTAGGTGGATGGAAACAGACAGATTTCTTCAATTTATCTGTGTTGTGAAAGATCTATAACCAGTGAGATTGGGGCAAGTCAACTAAAAAAATAGCTATTTTCATTTGCACAGTCTCAGGAATGATCAGGGTGCATTTTACTACATGTTGTACTTGTATAACTACGTATGTGACATAATGAATCTTGGAATCTTGTATGTATTTAGTGTTACTTCTTCAAATGCTCCTCGTTTTATCTTTATAGCATTCTGCCATTTATGACATTGCACCAAACTCGCCACGACCAACATTCAATAACCGCGACGGTGTCACGGCTCAAAGCTCGGTTCCCCCCTTTAAAAAAAATAAAGCACAGACTTTCTCTTGCAAATCTGATAAGAGTAATAGTTCTATTGTGAGGCGATTTCCACGCCCAAGTCCGGCCTTGATCCTGCGAAATGTCCTCTTCCCCTCGGCTGGCGTGGAGAGCGAGGTATAAAGCGCAATCCTCCTTTCTGCCCAAAAAAGAAAGCACAGCGCGAGAGAAAGAAAAATCCAAGAGGATCAGCAGAGAGAGAGAGAGAGAGAGAGAGGGAGAGAGAGAGAGGCCAGGGGATCGTCTTCGTCGGCTAGGGGGACGTAGCCTATTTCTGACTTCGTTTTTCCTTCCCCTGGCCACAGAGCCGTGCCAGTTTCCACTTTTCCGGCCGACGGAAAAGAGAGAGAGAGAAAGAGAGAGCGAGGGAGACAGAGAGAGAGAGAGACAGAGAGAGAGAGAGCGCCGTCCCCTATACGCCGAGCTCATCCATTTGTTTTTATCCCAATCCTGGATTTAGAGAGATACAAAGCTGATTAAGTAACAAAAAGCATATGCGCAGATAAAGGACACTTAGGTAATGGGTTTTGACAGCCTCTTTGGCGTGCCAAAAGAAGAAAGAGAGAGAGAGAGACTCATCCTCTTTCTCTTGCAGCGCTCCAAATATGTTTGTTATTCCGTTTCTTTGCCAACTACTTTTGAGGAGGAGGACGGAGGGATGGAGGGAGTGAGGGAGGGGGCAGGGGGTAAAGGATGTAAGTTTTGGATGCAGCTTAGCAAGAGATTCGGAGAAGTCTGTGAAGCCACTGGAAAGAAAAATACCTCAATCCTCAACAGAGGGACAACATTATTGCTTTTTTGTTCTCTGTTACCCGTGTTCGCAGACGCTCTTATTTTATGACTTCCTCGGCTGTGTCCGTCCTCTCATAAGATTGTACAGAATGCAATTTTAAAACATTTCATATGCATATTAATATATTAAGGTTTATTGTTATTGCACAATCACACCAAATCTAATTCATACAAGAAAAAACATGGAAATAAAATGCAATCCTGATTCTGATGGAATGTGTATGTAAAACAAATAAATGTGCATTTAACACTAAATGCAACAATTTTTGAGAAACATGTGGAATGTGCATTGTAAACATGCAGCACAAATATTGAGAGTCTTGTAAATTAAAGATATACATTTATATTTTATGTTTATTGTTATTGCACCATCGCACCAAATTTTGAGAGACTTGGAAATAAAATATATGTTGTGTTATTTGTGTGTGCAGAACATCAAGGGCTGTGAATTGTTCTAAAATGTTGAAAGCACGTTAATGACTTTTGGGGTGTGTACGTTGGGAAACTTTACACCTCTACACTGACAATAAATACAGATATCTTGTTCTGGAATTTACAAGTCACTGTTGTTAATAATTTTTTTTGTGAACGCATAATTCATAGCAGAAAATTTCCCCAAGAAGTACCTGTGGGAAATGAACCATCCACGTGGCAGCGTTCATGTCCAACATGAGAAACACTCTCCAAGTCAGATTTCTTCAGAAATTACTTTTGTGTAACTTTCTGAGGAGTTCATGAAAGTAAGAAGATATTAAAAATCAGACTGCTTTAACTCTTCCATTCCCATTGTAAATATATCATAGCTTGTTTGCAGCAATTAATTTGATTTGAGAAAAACATGGTCGGTCCAAAAAGGTGCAAAATGTCTCTTTTCAATTTTGTCCCATGCAGATATTAACTACATCTAGATCCAAATAACAACTCCTTTTTAAACTCCACATGCTTCCAGCCAAAATATTTTTTTGCTCTACATTTCTGGATTTGCAAAAGAAGAACAAAAGTTGAAAACATATTTACTTGCATGCCAATGTCTCCAAAAATCGGCCGAGTGCAAACAGCAGTAGAAGGTGTTTACACACTTAGCCAAGATAAAGAGGGGGATAAGAGCCAGTGTGGATTAGAGCAGTGGGGTGATTAGAGTCCAGCCCTGAGTGTGTGTGTGTGTGTGTGTTTGGGGGGGGGGCTTATTATTGTGAACTGGGTAGGAGGAAGACCTTGGCAAACAGAAGGGGCTTAAGAGGCCGAGCCTGAGAGAAAGTCCCAAAATCTTCACATTAGCCCCTTACGTTTCTTCAGCTCAAACCGCAAAGCTATTTTTTCTCCCCAAAAAACTGGGGAGCAAAAATTAAAAAGCATTGCTATGAATATACATTTTTAATACAGTATTTACTGTATTTTCATAACACTGTACTTTTTTTGTAAATCTACAAAAACTTTTTTATTATTAAAAAGGCTCCTTAAAGAACAATAGGGAATCCAAATCACTGTAACCAATTACTGTAAATTAACAGATTTTTTTGTTTTTTAAGAATTTTCTTTTATCAAAACACTAGGGAGATTAAATCACAGACTGCAACCAACTGCTGTTATTTCTATACAGGATTTTACTGTTTTGACTTTATACAGTAAAATGTTGTACTTTTTAAGAGAGGCTGTAAATCTATAGCAAACCACTTGGATAAGAGCATCTGCTAAATGTCATAAATGTAAATGTATATACTCGTGTGGACTGAATGGGATTTTGTACAAGGTAAATTTTGCTCTGAATCACTGCATCATTTTCAGTAACAGCAAAGCAGGCTGAAAGATGAAGATAGATAAATGTAGCTAAAAGAAGGTGAAATGTAAACTGCACTCTTAGCGACTTTTCAAATAAATATAAAAACAGGAGCGAGACTATTAAGGCCTTTAACAGTACTTTCATTATTATCTTAAGAGGTCTCCAAATCGCATAATGATCCTCCGAGCTCAAGACCACTTTTACATAAAAGTCAAAGTCAAGTTCAGGTAAAATATCGCAGGCTGGAAGGCCATGGCTGGGTCTCCGAGGAGACGAGAAAACTGGTTCACCATTATTTAAAAAACTCATTGTATTATGTGTGATGATAAGAATCAGTCGAATGATATCCAATGTCACACCAGAATAGAACTGCTATTTTGCAGTGATACAAATTGAATGGCCGTCAACGGTGTTTAGACATAAAATTTTTGGATATATAGGTTTTTAATTAAGAGTTAGAAAGTTAAATGGAAACAAAATGTGCAAAAATCAGACTCTTCCTGAATAGAGATGAAAATTAGATTGCGATGTTGGGAACGAAACAAAAAGTCATGGCTCATTTGAAGAGCTCCTTGATGAAAACCTTCCTCCTTTCTGCTGATGAGAAATATTAAACATTAAGAAGTAATTCCGATTGGATTCCTCTGTGTTGCCGCTTGTAAGGGTTTGATTCCTTTTTTCGTGCTTTGTTTAGTTAAAAGTCATCAGTGATCTGCCAATTAATATATAACACAGCGGCTGACGCAGAGATTGTTTTATGTGGTTTTCAAAATGAATATCATTTGGTTTGTCTGCACCATTTCACATAATTTTCTGTGCTTAACAGTGCATCATCTTTTTCCTGTAGATACTCTTCCTCCTCAAAGTTATGATATTACAAAACATGAAATGTGCATAAGGTTTCAAATAAGTCCTGTCATTTGGCAGTTTATGATCCTTTCGTAGTGCATAAGATGAACAATAAGAAAATGAAAAGCACTCACACAGAACTAAAAGGCAGATATATGACGTGGCAGTGAAAATGAGCAATATCTTAAAATGTAAATGAGAAACCATGACCAAATTAGTCTGTAAAAAATTTGTAGAATATATTAGCTAAGTTCAGGTTTTCTAGATTGTATTGTTCACCATCATCTTTCTAGTATAAACAGAAGCCCTAGCTACCATTTACAGTTTTATATAAATATTTTCACAGTCATTCATAGTTTTGACCATGTTTGTGCTATTTTTGTCCTGATGCGATTATAATTAAAAAGCAATAGTAGAATATTTATTAGGGGTGTAACAATACATTGAACAACATTGATACATCAATTGATCAATGAGTCAATAGCATTGATAAGAAATGATAAAATTGATCAGACATTGTAAATATCGTAACGTCATTTTTTTTAAAAATTGAACTGAAGGTCTGTTTTTATTTTATTTGCATTGTGAATATAAGTTTATACATATTATATATAGATCATAAATATACATACAAACCCTGTGTGGCTATATGGAGTGAAAGGATGGAGGAATGAGAGTTGGGGGGCAGATAAGAAGGACGAGAGGAGCAGCAGTGCTGAAATGAAGGCGGTCCATGGAGATTGCGCTGTCGGTCTCGTCGCAGCCCCGGGCCAGCGGCCCAGTAAAGTTGCTAATGATCTCATCTGCGTCAAATCTCTGCGATGTCAAACAGCGAGGAACTCCATCAGGGAAATGAGACACTGGACACCGTGATGTCCTCAGGTGCATCCACCACCCAAACTTACTCCACAGCAATGCAACTGGACAGATTAAATAGAGGACGGAGCAGATTCTCACAGGAGCTGTGTGTACAGTATGCGTGTGTGTGTGTTGGGGTTCTGTTGGGGCTATGTGTTCGGCCCGCAATGCTGAATTAATAAGTAATGAACTACTATACATGATAAAGATATAATAATGCAGCACAGAGGCGTTAAACACAACTGTAGGAAAAAGTAGAAAAGTCATTGTCATTTCATCTATATATATAGTTATAGTTATAGTTATCATAAGAACACATATTTATATGACATTTGTGCTAATTCGTACATATTAATAGGATAATGTGCAGAACAAGCAACGCAACACACTTTGCTAGTGTGGTGCGTTGCTTAGGGACCGTCACAAAGCTACAGAACTGTGTTTAAACAAATAATTTTTGAGACGTTATTTTAATAATAATAAATTTAGCATATACATATGGGTGTGTAATCATTACATTGTTTTCCTACTACATAAATATATAATACCTGTAGAAAGTGCATATGTACATACAGTAAGCATTATGTAGGTAGTGCAATGTGTGAAATGTAAAATGAATGCGGATGCACAGACACACACATACACACACAGAGATTTATGTATAGATGTATAGATAAGTAATCCATATGTTTTCACACAGACAGATGTGTGTGCATGTGTGTGTGTAAACAGAACGCTGATGGACTTATTTTCAAAGCTCTAGTGATAAGAATATTGTTAAGTAAACATGTTTCTCTGATGCAATACTTAAGCATGACAACACAGATCTCTTATCATCTGTTGATGTTTTGCAAGGATTGAGGAAGAGTTTATACAGATTAACAATAAGACTAGCAAAAACACTACATATGTACATTGCATGTCATCACGCTGTACGTAACACTGTCAACATGCCAATACAACTAGAGTTCTTTAACATTTACAGAGGGTATAATTTAACTTAAGGTGGTTCATTTTCACCAAAACAATGATAAACCACAATTGAACATTTCTAGGTTTTGTCATAAATAAGGCCTTGTGCAAAATATTAGGGAAATTCCTTCTTCCATTTCATTAAAGCTGTATTTCACTTTCCTCTTGATACAGTGGCCCATAGGTTTTCTCTTCGCATGATAAACAGCTTTCCGGCATACAGATCAAGGCTGAGAATATTTATATGGCCCATATTTATTCACATACCAAAAAAGCAGCAAATTCCACTTTCTTGCCAGAAATAAATAAATAAACAAACAAACAAACAAACAGCAAAAAATATAAACAGCTGCAATAATGAGGTTAACTATTAAGGCTTTTGAGAGTCGTCTCATGTATATATAAATATATGTATATATTTTTGTGCAGGGCCAGGCCCAAATTAATGACAGTAGATCTAATACCATTGCAGTACTTGGGAGTGTGTCCAATACTTTTAAAGCTCAGCCTTAATGGAGACTTGGAAAGAGATTGATTTGAACATCAAACAGTACCTTAGAGGTCAGCTTCTTTCATGCTGCTGGCTTTTAAAGTTCTGATGTCAGTGTCGGGAGCTGAGACCTGCTCTATAGATTAACATAATTATGCTCAGAAGGCATCCATAACGACCTATTCCTCGAGAAGGCGGTCGACGGAAGCCTGACCCTAAAAGATGGAGGATCCCCAAATGAGCTTTATCTGTTAAATAACACGCTGTGTAATCTATGTGGAGATTGAAAATAAACAGTTACTGAAAACCTGGGAAAAAAGCTGAAGAAAAGTCATCAGAGGCTTGAGATTTCCCTCCCAAACTAATTATAATTATTTTTCATCAATAACGTGTTTCGACTCATTGGAACGGCTCAAAATTTATTATGTGCTCATCTTATTAGCTATCCATCCATGAAGGAATCAAGACATTGCAGTGGCAGGCATTGAAAGCGATGCAACACTAGGGTCCAAACTCTTTACCATTTTTTGGGCAGGGCGAAGCCGTGACTTTGAAACTTGGAGCAGTTTTATATATATATTTATGCAGGTACGTGATCAGAACATTCTCAATGCTATTTTCATATAGGCAACCGAGTCACAGGTGATGCAACCTCTTCACCTTGTGAAATTCATCATCATAAAAGAGTTTTTGGAAAAAACGAGTCCGGGGGCATTGTATTCATGTTGACGAAGTGGCATGGAGGGTTTTGGAGGGTCAAGCGCCTACTTCATTGGTCAAGGTTGGTGCTCAAGTGGACAAAATGGCATCTAACAAAAAAAAGAAAAGGTCATGGTGAGTTCCCTTAACGTGGCCCAGCAGACAAAAATGACAGAAAGACCAAGGGCTTGGGAAAAATAGAGAACAAAGTCTAAAGAAGATTTATAGAGTCAAAGAGTTTGAAACAACTTTGCATCTGCAAAGTTACTTTTAAGCTGTTTTCACGCTTAAAATACTTATAATTAAAAATAGCTTCTATTTTAATTAGCTACACTACAAGGTACAGAGGAAATAATAGCTGTTATTTAAATTTAACATTTATGATACTCTTAAATCACATTTATTTAGAAAATGTGAAACATTTTACATGTGTAGATTTTCAGCTTGTGTATGTTACACTCAAATGTGTTAGTTTTGTCCATTTCTCCTTTTAGAATCATACATTTTGATATATAATGCCGACACAACACAACACAACACATTTTACAAACATTCACAGACATGCTGCAAATACACAAAACAATGCAACTTCACAAACACTGCAAAGTGTGACACAACTCAACAACACAACTGGTTCCAGGAGACTTTTTTCGGAGGTCACATGCAATTGGAGGACATGAATTGCCGCACATATAACTTTATAATGGCAATCGTAACAATCACTCGTGTTGTGTTGTGTCACATTTGTGTTGTGTCACACTTGTGTTGTGTTGTTAAATTTCCTTTGTGCTGTGTCACACTTGTGTTGTGTTATTTCACACTTGTATTGTGTTGTGTCACACTTATGTTGTGTTGTTACATTTCCATTGTGTTATGTCACACTTGTATTGTGTTGTGTCACACTTGTATTGTGTTGTGTCACACATTGTGTTGTTACATTTCCATTGTGTTGTGTCACACTTGGGTTGTAACATTGCCTTTGTGTTGTGTCACACTTGTGTTGTGTTGTGTTGTGTCACACTTGGGTTGTGTTGTTACATTTCCATTCTGTGTGACTTGTGTTGTGTCACACTTGCGTTGTGCTGTGTCACACTTGTATTGTGTTGTTACATTTCCATTGTGTTGTCACACTTGTGTTGTGTCACACTTGCGTTGTTTTGTCACATTTGTGTTGTGTTGTGTCACACTTGTGTTGCGTCACACCTGTGCTGTCTTGTGTCATGCTCGTGCTGAGTTGTGTCAAACTCGTGTTGTGTCACACTTTTCTTGTGTTGTTACATTTCCAATGTGTTGTGTAACACTCGTGTTGTGTTGTGTCACACTCGCGCTGTGTTGTGTCACACTTGTGTTGCGTCACATCTGTGCTGTGTTGTGTCATGCTCGTGCTGAGTTGTGTCACACTTGTGTTGTGTCACACTCACGTTGTGTTGTTACATTTCCATTGTGCTGTGCCACATTTGTGTTGTTACATTTCCATTGTGTTGGTCACACTTGCGTTGTGTTGTATAAAAACCAGTCACCTCAATCTCGCAGCTGCCAAGAGTGCAGTGGGATGCAATGAGCATTTGCAGCGCGGGTAAGGTAGCCAATCAGATGTCACTTCTCACAATTCATCACCAATCAGAAACACCTGCTAGTTGAAAATTGCCGTAATAGTATCATTTGGAACAAGGCTGCATTTTGCTACGCTACATCGCTATTCATAAAAATAGTTACAGTGTTTTAGAAGTAGTTTGTCTGCTGATAAGCTACTGAAAACATTTGTAATGTCAGTAGGTAGAATTCATACTTATTATATTATACTATTTATATGAATAAGTTATTAGTGTTTTTCTAAGCGTAGATTCAAAAACTTAAAGTGGGCAAAAAGTAATAGTTATGTTCAGTTTATTTGCATAATAAGACTAGTCAGGTACTCAAAGTTTACCACTCTTACACTTACTGATGAAGGCAGTTAGTCACAATGTGAACGCAAGTCTAATTTTTACTGGCCAGTCCACCAGTGTAATCCCAGCTGTGTCCTGCATCTCGTCCACTTCCCCTTAAACATGGGTGCAGCGTCCAGCTGGTTCTCCAGATTCGGGCCCCGAGGCCCCGAGCCGTTTCTTTTTCTCCCCCCGCCACTCCTCCTGCCCCAGCCCGGGGCGAAAAGCCAGGCGAACGCTGGCTAATCACTCCTTCCCAAGACGAGTCATCAGCGCGCAACTTACAACAGATCAATCTTCTCCTGACAGTTCATTTAGACTGAATTAATTTGGAATTAGAGGCCATTATGGCAATTGGCAGCCGCTGAAATTCCCCCAACGCAAGCTGAAATCCCCGCTCAGAGAGCGAGAATCGACCAGATAAGGGCTTTCTTTTTACGGCCACTAGCTTAAAGCTGAGCAAAGAGTTTGATGTTTTTTATTTTTTAAGTGAGTCATTGTCATTTAACCGTACTTTCGGGCCTGTGCCGGGCAATTTCTGGGTATGAAATCTTGTGTACTGTGGATTTTCAGGTGATCACATTTAGACATGCGTTGGTCAATGTAAGTAGCCACCAGTCTTTTTTTACAATTTTTTTTCTGGCTTTAAGTCTACGGATGCAAACTAACGTCTAGAAGTCTTTCAGAGGCTTCAGTCAACGTTAGTTAGTCAGCTAAGACAGATAGATAGTTCTTGTGTTAAATCAGGTGCTCATTTTTCTGACCTACAATTCATCTGCTCATTTTCCTCAGAGATTAATAAAATAAATTAATAAATTGAACCCTAACATTTTAAGTGTTGAGCTGTTATGTGATGTGTGAGCTGTATGCGTAAATGCAGTAGCTGCTCATCACTTCCAAAGACTTGGCCTCGGAAAGTCAGACTCCCCAAATGAGGATGCGGAATTTGTACTCTGCTTTTAACTCCGTCCACACGGACGTCTGAATCAGGCGTTTTTCTGCTGTTGCAGGTGAGCATTGGCTGAAGGCTGACCGTCCACACAGGCATTCATGACATGCATTTGGTATGCAATGTTTTCTTGGTGTCAGTTTCTGCCAGAAATTCTTGACGGACCCAAAGAAAACATCGCTATTGCAGTTACATGGCATTCAGATTAATGTTTTTGGGGACCAAATATGTCCCATGATTCCAAAAGTGTTCCAGTCCAGCTGGAGCAGTGCTACTGGACATCTCTTTAACAGTGAGTGTTAGGGTGAAGCCAGTGTTTGACGTCAGTGTCAGTGTTGACGGCAGTGTTTTCTTCTCTCCCATCTACGTTGCTGTATCAGGAGGATTTTTAAAAGAAGAAAATCAAGGCTCAGTTTTAATGAAGCATAGGGAGCCATTTTTCATGTACTCAATGCAGAACTATCCACAAAGACGAGCCACAGGTAAACACTTTGGACAGCCTGATTACTGTCCCCACAGGTAAACACACCAAACTACAAATTGGGCTCCGTCAACTTGTTTAACTTGTTCAACTTGATTGTTGACTTCAGGAGAACTTGCTCCACCCACACACCACTAAACATCCACGGTTCCACGGTTGAGACCGTAAAAAACACCAAGTACCTGGGAGTTCACATCTCAGACGACCTCACCTGGACCACCAACACCACCTCCATCACTAAAAAGGCCAGCAGCATCTCCGACGACTGAAGAGAGCCAACGTCCTCCCTCCTACCCTCACTGTGTTCTACAGGGGCACCATAGGGAGTGTCCTGACCAGCTGCATCTCCATCTGATTTGGTAACAGCACTGTTGCTGATCACAGGCAGTTACAAAGGATTGTCAAAGCAGCTGGCAACATCATTGGAGCGTCTCTCCCACTGCTGCAGGACATCTTTTACAAACGCTCCATCAGGAGGGCCTCCTGCATCGTGCTCGACCCCTCACATCCTTCACATAGACTCTTTACACTCCTCCCATCTGGCAGACGCTACAGCAGTATCAGGACTCGATCCACCAGAATGCGTGATAGCTTTTTCCCACAAGCCATCAGACTCTTCAACTCACATTCCCCCTCCACATGCCCGGACTGTGAACTGACTCTGTTGCACCTCTGCACTTTACACATCACCATCACTGTGATGCACATGCTGCTATACAGACAATCTCATTCATGTTGCACTGAAACTGTCTCCAGAAAGATGTTTAAGAATAATGTTCATATTTACACTGTACAGTATTATCACTCCAAACTGCTGCTGATCTGGCATACGTTTAACGCCAGACGATTGAAATAGTAATCCTCCTCAAATGACTGTTGCTACAACACTGCTATAATATTTGCACAATTTTTACACTGTTGCTACTTTTTTGCACAACCATTGAACATTGAATGTATATACCACTGGTCACTTCCTAACTAAAATTTGTATCTGCACAAATTATTGAAAGGTATTGCACAGACTCTGGTTCTCCACTGCTGTTATAATATCTGCACAAACTTAAATGTTAGTCATACTTTTTAAGAGATACTGTTAGTTAGACTTTTTAAGAAGACACTGTTGTATTAATTGATTGGATATAGAATTCTTCATATTGAAACTGTTACTAACCTCATGCACATTCAGTGCAAAAGTCAATTTCCACTTTTGCAGGAAATACTGCATCCAAATTGTCTCTCTTTCTACTTCTATTTCTTGTTCTAGTTTTAAGTTATATTTAATACTCCATTTCTAGTTTAAAATGTATATTTTGTATTCTAGTAATATATTGTTTATTCCATGTGCCCTATTTGTTCTTGGTTCTTTGTTCCCTATTTCTTATTGCACGGTGAAAACAGTAGCTACGTTGTCTCGTCTCTCTGTATATCTGTACAGTATATAGCAGAGATGACAATAAAGTTTACTTTAACTTTGAAACCAATACCAGTGTAACACAAATTTTATTTTAAATCAACATTAAAATAATTCTGGTCAACATTTATACAATTTTAAAATCTAGAGTCAGATCTCGAGTTTTACAGAGGGTCAGTCAGGGTTGAGGTGTCGAATTCCATCGTTAGCGGCTCAGTTGTCCGTTAAGTTGCCTTAGAGGAATTTTCGAGGTGTGTGAGTGTGTGTATTGTGTGTTTAAGAGGTTAAGCTGTCGGGACGAGAGACTCAGAGTGTTTAATTGTCTTTAGAAATCCTTGAGAGGTGTTGAAGGAACTTGTCATCATGCGAGGTGGAGGGGTTTTTGCAGGGTACAGACAAATATGGAGAGCAAAACATGAAATACATAAAGTTAAATACTAAGATAATATAGAACTAGTCCAAGCTGTATTTTCAAGCAGTTTCCTGAAAAACACTTGTGTTGTGTTGTCACACTTGTATTGTGTTGTGTCCCACTTGTGTTGTGTTGTGTCCCACTTGCGTTGTGTCTGCAGCATTTGCATGTGTTTTGCGTATTAGCAGTGTGTTTATGAATGTGCAGCATGATTGTAAAATGTGGTGCATGTGTTGTCATTTTGATGTGAATTTGTGTAGCGTTATCATAATTAAATTGTGTTTGCGTGTGCATTATTAACTTTCATTCATTCATTCATTTTCCAAACCGCTGTAATCCCAACTGGGGTCGCGGGGGGACCGGAGCCTATCGTGGCAACTTTCGGGTGCAAGGCGGGGACCAGCCCTGGGCAGGCGCCAACACACCGCAGGGCTCACACAGTCACACACACATTCACACCTTAAGGGCCAATTTAGAGTCGCCAATTAACCTATAACGCATGCCTTTGGACTGTGGGAGGAAGCTGGAGCACCCGGAGGAAACCCACGCAAACACGGGGAGAGCATGCAAACTCCACACAGAGAGGCCCCACGGCCATCCCCGGGGTTCGAACCCAGGACCTTCTCGCTGTGAGGCGGCAGCTCTGACCACTGCGCCACCGTGCCGCCCATTATTAACTTACTTAACATATTTAATTCCTTTGCAGCATGTCTTTTTTTAAATTTTTAATTGGATTGGGCTCTCTCAGCAACCCTGCTGATGGGCTCTTTGGAAGCAAAATATCAATATAGGAGGTGTGGCTCAGGACTGTTGCACAGTACTATACACAGGCATTAAAATCTACTACAAATTTATGATATACTATGTAATTTTTGTTAGACTATATATATTTCTGGGATTAGGCTTGAGTCCCATGACCCTGATTGGGATTAAGCGGTTCAGATAATAAACGAATGAATAAATGTGCTTTATGAACTGTAATGCTTTATGCTATACATGCTTTATGCTATACTGTTTATTGATATTAATTAGATCAATATATTAATATTAAATATAAAGCTAAATATTTTAATAATGCTTATTTTAAATGTAATTAATAATAAATATGCTTATTAAATTCTTCTGTTTTTACTTTTCCTTTCTTGCTGCATTTTTGAGTTTTTTTGGGGGCAGGATTCAGCTTAACTACCGTGTCCTCTCGTCCACCCGGTGAGCTTTTCAGGCTGGACCTGACAGAGCAGTGTCAGTTTTAATATTTACTCTATACTGAAGTGCACAGAGACTCTCCCTTTCTTTCATTCACAGTTTACTTACTGCTGCATCATTCATCTCTTTGTCAGATTAAAGCCCACTGCAAGAGACATGGCTTTTCTTGAGGTTCTGAGACTATGCCGTGTTTGTCAGAGTTGGAAATAGTGATACTGTCTTTAATAGGGATGTAACGATACATCAGTCTACATCAATATATCGATTCAATGATCAACAATTCCATAATATTGATACAAAATGAAACCATCGAACAGACATCACACATATTGTTACATCCCTCACCAAGCAGGATCAAGCAGATGGACTATTTTTAGTAAAAGTGAAAATTGTTTTTCACTTAAACATCTGATTGAGCTCAGGAATATAAACATCAAATGATATTTTAGTTGCTTTTTGTGATCTGATACCAATGAAAGTGATTGTGACAGATCAGCATATGATATTGTCTCATATCTCATCATATGAATTGAATCAAATTGAAATCGTATCATATAAGATTTTGCAATATCAATATACAGTATATCGATATAATAATGTATTGCAATGAAACTTGTGATTTACACTTTTAGAATTAAATATTTTAAATTTAAAACTCATTCATTTATTTATTAGGAATGGAGCCAGACTCATTAAACCTCTCTTAAAATCATGTGATTTTTGTTTGTCACACCTCCCCAGTGGTTTTCCAAATTATTTTTTAAAATCAACTTATGCATTTATTCCCTTATAAAAACTTTAGACCTCTGGTAAAAGTTGCTGTTAACCTTTGGCGATGTTGCCACATATTTGCAGCAAGGTGATAACTTCACATGAAAATTATGTTTATGGCAAACTTGGTGGTGGGCTTCTAGCCTTGTGGAAAATGTATGCACCTGGCAAATTTGTCACCAAAAGTTCACTACAAGTTTGCTATTACTGGCAAACTGTTTTGGCAAATCACTAGTAAATACATTTGTCTCTAGTGGCAATTTGTCATTGTTGCCAGAACTCTACCGCAAGTTTGCCACTACTGGCTGACAATGGCAAACTTGCGGCAACCTATTCTAGCAAACTTCACTGTTCACCATAAATTAGCCACACATTTGTCACACACCTGCCACACACCTGCCACAAACATTTTGTTTTTGTAAGGGTTATTTTGTGGAATTGTGTGTATCTAGCTATTAATGATCAAACTGAGATGAACTGACTTTACACACCACTGTCTTGTAATGCACATGTTGCTACATGGACAACCTCATCCATGCCACAATGGACACATTGAAACTTTTCCATTTCCAGTACATTTACTGCAAAACGGTAGAATTGTACCCAAGAACTTAAGTTTCATACTGATGTTGTACTTCTCTCCTCTTGACTGCTGTTAAAATACATGAAAATATCATTGAAACACTATTTGCACATACTACTAATTGTAGTTTTGTGAAAGACTTTTGCACTATTGCACATGCTTCTAATTTCTCTCAACTTGACTGTTACGATACTGGCACATGCTATTGAATCTTACTGTGCATATGATCGATTGTAGTTTTCTCCATTAGACTGTTGTCACTTAATTTAATAGACCACCTGTTTTTTTACAACTTCATATTCAACTGCTGCTAATCTTATGCACATTCAATGCAAAAACTCCAGGACCAAAACAGTAGTGTATATTCTGCATGTAACTATATTGCACAGTCTCTTTTGTACCTCTACCTCTAGAGTTTTTATATTTCATATTTTATAGTCTATGTATATTTTTATTGCTCACTCTATGTGCCTTACTTTGTCTTTTTGTACTGTAGAAACTGGAGCCATGTTGTCTCGTCTCTCTGTATACTTGTATACAGTAGAGATGACAATAAAGTTCACTTTGACTTTGACAAATGTGTTAATCCTAAGTTTGGATTCTCTGAGAAAATTAAATGCACAAGTGGGAAAATGTTTGTAGGTCGTGTTGTAGTTTCAAATATTTATCATCTACAAATTGCAACTGGGGACCGTCACATTGTAACACATTGTAACACATTGTAACACATTGTAATCCTGTATAATGTAAAATATAAAACAAGGCTCTCAGTACAGTGTACATGGTGAATTGTGAAGTCCTCAACATTGTATTTTGTGGTATTATTACATAGCAAGAAATGTGTCATTAGAATTTCAGAATTTATTTAGTTATCAAACTTTACATCCTACAACTGACCTGAATATTTTCCTTTCGGGTAAGACACAGCGCACAGTTCTACTTATTATCAGTGCTTGGGGGAATGTGTGGAGAGTTTGTGAAATCTGATATTACGTCCACTGACTACTTTAATGTTCTGTACTTTACTCTGTACAGTGAGAAGACAGTGAGAGCAGGTAGAGATGAGGAAGCTGATTGAAGGTATTTATAGCGTAGGTGACACATTTTCACAGGGTTTTGAAAATGGAATCAACACATAGCAGTGAGGTTTAGAGGCGAGGGAGTGTATATGAGGAATGTGGAAAGGTGGAAAGGACACTCAGTGGGATTTACATCTGATGTACGTTTCATCCAGCTAAACTTTCATCATCTGGAAATGTGGAAGACGATGACATTACAAATAAACTTTAAGTCAAAAAATGGGGCCCTGTACCTTTGCCCAAGATGTTGATAAATGCTGAACAAATTTTCAAAATTCTTTCAGGATTTAAGTTTGTTAGAGAGTAATTATTACATTGTCAACCACATAATATGGTCCATAAAGATATATTTAAAGTCAAAGTAAACTTTATTGTCATCTCTGCTATATACAGGTATTCAGAGAGACGAGACAATGTGGCTCCAGTTTTAACAGTACAAAAAACAAATAAGGCACATAGAATAAGCAATATATACATAGGCTATAAAATATAAACTCTAAACTAGAGGTAAAACCAAATTTAACATAAATTTCATTTTTGCAATTACAAGAATGTTCAAAAACACCTTCATACAAGAATGCATTTGGTTGAACACCTCGTCAATGATAGTTTTTGGGTTTTGCGTTTATATATTATATAAATGTAATCATTTTGTTGCAAATGTAAATCAGATTTTTTTTTTCAACAGTTGCAAAAGTTATGGGCAAAGTTATAGCCAGGGACGTGCACAGAGCAGGCCCAAGCTGCCAGAAAAATAAATTGTGTGTGTGTGTGTGTAGTTATCTGATTAATATGATTGTTCTGTTTCCCAACCCAGATACTAAGCAGGTAGGCTAAAAGATCCCAGCCCAGACCAAAGGAGGAATCCACCTTACCAGAAAGGCCATCTGACCAGGACTCCAGTTCCAGACCTTCACAACGACCTCAGTTTACGAGAGCAAAGTCACCAGAATTCTAAACCAATCACATCCACATCACCTGCATTTAAGGACTTGACTTTCAGTTACAACCATTCCCTGCGTAGTACTGTTATGTCTAGTGCTACATACCAAGCGTTCTTTGTGTTTGCCTGCCTCAGTTTTGACCCTTGCTTTCGGTTTTTGGATCACCCCTCTGCTTCTGGCGATTTGGATTGGTTTGCTTCATGGACCGTGTTTTCTGGTTCTGACTTGTGCTTTAATAAACTCTTTGCTTTTTGCCAATTTACCCCTGCGCCTGTGACCTGGTTCTGTCGACTCTGCATTTGGGTTCACCCGTCGGTCGTTAAATAGGCATGTGTATGGAACCAGGCGGAAACTGCATGTTATTGCTTCTCTGTTAAGCAGAGTCGTCAGAGTTGTTACGAAGAAGAGAAATTAATTCGTAGTGAATAATACACGTACGTTTAAGGGGAAGAAAAGGCGATATTGTAGTTGGCTATTTTAACATTAATTTAGACAGCTTAGGAGAGGAAAGGCAAGGGGTCTTCCAAAGAAGGCAGGGAAGGAAAGAAAGTGAGCCAGATAACAGGTCCTGATAAAGGGGCTTCAAATAATGAATTAATTGATGAAGCATATGTAGGTGTGATGACTAATTTTCGGCATGCGCTATGCATGCACATTCCAAACCACATCCCTAGGGGCTATATGCACCCCCCTACACACTATCTTTCAATTCTAGTGACGTCCCTGAACCAGAGCCTGCATTTTGCAACTGTCCATTAGGCTACTATACATTCAACCTCACGTAGTAAGAGAAAGTGAGTTTTTAAGTGAGTCTTTAACCAATTTTCATCATTTTTAAGGAAATGATTTCAAATCTGGGCTCAGTTTGCCACATTTGTTTAATAGGCTAATGAATCAGGCAGTTAGCAGACAACCAGCTAGTTAGGTTATCACATGCTAAATGTTTTGGTAGGAAAAATAATACACATTTGCTGAGAATTAGTCTCCAACATTCGTTTTAACAAGAAGTGATAAATGGTGGAAGCAGTCATTTTTGTTGTGATATGCATTACATTAATTATTTTTTTCAAAATGGATAAATGCCTAAATCCTATTGCTGTTTTGGGTGTTTTCATGTTACACTAAGCTAGAATACCTACCAAAAAGAGGAGGATTTTTTTCTGGGGTGTGGGTGCCCTTCTTTTAGGTCAGAGCAATGGCCTCTTAAAATTTCTGTGCATGTCTCTAGTTATGGCGGTCCCTAATTTTGGACTCACAGGGCTGGTTTTTTGGTCATGGATTAAGCCTAGTCTCGGATTTACTTATAGTATCAATGGAGATTTACCATTCAAACTCACAGCTAGTCTAGGACTAGTCTTAATCCTGGACTGGAAAACTGGCACACAGTGTACAATGTAGCTGAATTTTAACACCTTTGAGTTAAACTGAGATTAATCTGATATAAATGAGTAGGAAGGCCAATCTGTGTTCAAAAACCTTAACAAAAATGTATCCTTACATCAGATGTACTCCGTGCTGCCTCAAACTGCAATCTGTAGCGAAACATGACAAGGATTTTTGCCTTTTTTACTCATTCCTCAGTGAGCCTTATAGATGTTGGGGCTAAACCAGGATTTGGGCATTAATACCTCTGATTTGTGGGCATTTGCGAGGATTATTACAGCTGGAAGCCGAGCAAACACTCAGTCAAACCGGCCTGATGTCCAACACAAGTCAACACTCGAATAACAGCAGGAGTTAAGCCATTCCTGCCTCTAAAGCACCAGAGGTTAATGCAAATGAATGAGAATTAAGGTAATCTTAACCTCTAATTAACGTTGCAGTGAAAGAAAATGATAAAATACATCAAAATGTGTTGCTTAGGATGTCTCAGGACAGAATATAACAATGTTTGAGTATTGACAGTTTAGTTTGTTTTCTTAATCTGATTTCATACTTTTTTGCAATAGAAAACTGCATAAACTGGACTAAATTAAACACAACTTGCATTTTTTTTTTCTAGAATATTTCTAGAGACTGGTAAATTGTCTTTTGTTGAATGTTGAACAATTTTCAGAATTCATTCAGAATTAAAGTTGCAAAAGTGACTCTTATGTTGCCCACCGTAAGTGTGTCGCTACAATACTTTACAAAATCACAAAACTTAGAAAAATTGTCTAGACAGGATCGACCAATGGTGTTGGTGTCTGCGTTCATGCAAAAAAAGGAGGCATTTTGAAAATTTTAGTAACTTATTATTGCAACAGTAGTGATTGAAATTTCATTATAATTTGTCATTTCTTTGCAATTTCAATTTACAGAAATTAAATTGTCAAGTCACAGGCACAAAGTCATTAATGTAACTGGACAATCCTGTCATCAATGATGCATTGCTCCAGAGAATTTGTAGCAATTTTTGGATATTTCAAGGTGTGTTCTGGTGAAAGGGTTTAACTTGTAATTGCAAAAACAATTATGGTTGATGAAGTTGTTATGTATTATTTATATGAAAATTTTGTTGGTGAACTGTAAATGACATATTGCTCCAGATAATTTTTAAAAAGATGTCACTGATCTTTAACATGAAAATGTTGTTCACATGATTTTTAAAATCACCATAGACTTAGACCTAGATCTAGATTATCATCTCCACAGCTATCAAGACCCATTTATTGTTAAACACACTTCCGGCCTAGTCGTTAAACACACTTTCCGGCCTTGTTGTTAAACACACTTTCCTGCCAACATGCTAACGAGCCCAGCCTCATGCCAGCCCCCCTCTCCCCACTCCTCCCAACACGGGGTGGACGTGGGGGTCCCTTATAATCGTGAGTCTAATATCCATTTGAATTCGGCCCTTCGGAGACAAGACGGGCCGCCGAGAACAAACTGGCTCTCTCAGGGAAAAGGGTGGAACCAAAGACCTACCTCCATTACATAAATATCAATTAAAGAGGTGCAGAGCAACTCAGGCTAATCTGCCCCCAGAGAGGAGGAGGGAAAACGGGAGGGAATGGGGGAGGAGGAGAGGACGGGATGGAGGAGGAGAAGAAGAAGGCTGTGGGGAGAATCTGGTGAAGGAGACGATGTTGATATAAGTACATAATAATTAATTAAATTAGAGCGTGAGAACTGTATAATCTGCATGGAAAATGTCTTAATTAAAATTCAATTTGTCTGAGGATTTCGAGAGCGGAGAATGATGAAGTTCTAAACCATTAGTGTCAGATGTCTGCTGGATCGACTGACTCAGCCAACATTTATCATAACCCGAAATGCTTAATATAAGGCGTCTGCATGTGTGGCATGGCGAATGCTTATAGACATTATAATTTTTTGAAAAATGTCAAGGATTTACTCCCTCTGACGGGTCCCTCTTTCATGTCTAATGGGACGATTGGTTAATAAAGTATCCTGTTAAGAGGATTATGATCAGTATTGGCTCCTGCCTTGATAGAGGCCCCCCAAAAACGGGGGCTGGAAGGAGGGGGGAAGAGGGATCGTTTTCAGCGTCGGGGCCTCGAATACGGAGAAACGATCGACGCAATAGGCTCTTTATCATTCATGGCTTGAGGGATTTATCCCCGCCTTCTCTTCACTCCCCTTTCCCCAAATCCGCCCCCTCCCCGCAACTTTTCCCCGGATCACTCTAATGAAGGCCAATTGGATAGGTGCTATCCTAATATCTGCCCCAAAGTGAAAGTGGATGGGGTAGGTGCAAGGGCGCCCCCCCCACCTCGCCCCCCTGCCAAAAAACCTCTACGCGTCCCCGTAAATCCAGGGTCCCCATAATCCGCGGCTCTGGGAGGGTGAGATTGCGGAATCCCGTTGCTGCTTCGGATTATGGGAGAGGTGTGAGGAGTGGCTTAAGGGACAAACTGAAGAGAGAGAGAGAGGGTGGGGAGGGGGAGGGAAATGTGAAACCTCTGCGTCTGGGATTTCGAGATATTTAATGTCATTGGTGGGCAAATGCAAGGTGGTTCGGACTCATTTTCGAGGTCTGAGGTTGTGGAGTTCAAATGTCAAGTTTTGAAGAATGGCAAGCCGTACGAAAATGACTATCTCTGTCACAGTGAAACTCTCTCCAAGTTCTCCCTGTCACTTATCTTTTAACAATCGGGGAAGCAGAAGGTTTGGGGAAATAGTCAGAGAATATTTCGGAAGAAGGGTGTCCAACTCCAGGTTTCTGTTTGTTGATTTTCCTTTTTAACACACTCAATTAACCTCATTGTGACTAGGCATGTAACGATACACGGATACATCAAATCAATAAGACCATAGCATCGATCAGACATACTGTATATATATTAAAATGCTACTATATTGAATGGAAAGTATTTGTATTAAAAGAGACATCCGTTTTTGTTTGCTTGAGCTCAGCAATAAAAATGTTAAGCAATATTTTTGTGATTTGATATAAATGGAAGTGATTGTGTTAAATTAGAACGTGAAATTGTCTCATAAATATCACTGGCTCCTGAATTCAATCAAATTGAAATATTTTGAGACGACAAATCTTTGTCCATTGAATCAATGTAATATTGTATTGTGATGGAGTTTCTGATTTACACTTTTCACTATAACCTTAGCTTGTTTCCCCCTTTTTGGATTATGGAGGTGGACCACCACTTGAGGCAGTTGGTAGTGGAATAGTGAGGGTTAGGGAGTTCACACCTTGACCGGAAGGTTAACAGTTCGAATGAGCAAGGTACTGTCCACTGTGTGCTGTGCTATGGTGTGTTCACAATGACAAATATTTACTCATTATGTCTAAGAAAAATCTCCAGGCTACATTTTTAAAATGCCAAAATTAAGACACTATAGATAAGGGGTGTAAAATCATATTGATTCAATAGTGAAGAATTCAATGTCTGGCAATATCAAAGTCTGCTATGATACAATTTTGGTACGATTAAGAAGAGATGATAGCCTAAGCTGATTTAACACCATAAAACCTCAACAAGCAAAATTATCATTTTTAATTCCTGAGCTGATGCGTTACTGCACTTAAAGGTCCCATATTATGAAAAAATCACTTTTTCTGTTCTTTGGACATCCGTTTGGGTCTGTTCTTTCCAAACAACACTGTAAGTTTGATAAAAAATGGACAATTGTGTTAGTATTCATTTATGAATGTCAGAAATTGTGTGCTTAAATGAGCCATTTAGATTTCTCCCTTACTTCTACATCACAGTACGGGATATTTGAATTACTCCACCCTCCTATCTGAGAAGCTCTGCCCAACAGGTAGAACTGATAGTGCTTCCTGATCTGCTATGTTTTCTTGCAAGCGCTAGCATAGGAATCGCGACGAAGAAGTCTACTGGTGGAGTGTTGTGTTGAACATGTATGGCTGGATGGTCTGTTAGCAGCAGCCATGTCAATTACTTTCACATGAGGTAAACTCTCTTAGTGAATAGAGGAGTAAAAAGCAGGTGAAAATGCCTAATCTGAGAGGTATTTTCAGCAAACTACTTCATAGGCATGTTTAGTGGAGATCATAGACCTATTTTAACTTGTGAAAAAATGTAGAATATATGACCTTTAATGGAAGTTGTGAGGAAACCATCTGACAACTCCACACTCGCTTGAAGGAATGTTACAACACAAAGTCTGATCAATATTTTCATTTTGAATCAAGACTATGGGGCACTTTGGGGCAGCTGGTAGTGTAACGGTTAGGGAGTTGGACCCGTGATCGGAAGGTTGCTGGCTCGAAATCTGGACTGGTAAAGGTATCACTGAGGTACTCATGACCACTGCTTCTTCACAGATGGGTCAAATGCAGAGGGTCACAGTTGGTTGTGCGTGAGTGATTATTTGTCATTGTGAACACATCAAAGCACAGCACACAGTGCACCACAATGCAAAGTTGTGAAGGAGCAGTGGGCAGCTAACAAGGACAGCGCCCAGAAAGCAGTGCCTACCTTGCTCCTGAGTACCTCAATGTTACCTTTACCAGTCCTTGGTTTCAAACCTAACCGTTTTGCCGCCAACTGGCCCCTCAGTGTAGACTGATGTATTGTTACACCCCTATAACTATAAACAGACTATCTTCCCTGTAATGGTTTCACTACTCTTTATAAAGAGCTGATTATCCAATATTTTGGGATCACTCCATACTTGGCCAGAAAGAGGAGGAAGAGGAAGAGGAGGAGGAGGAGGAGGAGGAGTCTGGAGTCTTCACTTCCCCCAAATTCCGTCCCGTCCCAGTGCCACGCTCGCTAACCACATTTTAATTCGTCCACTTTGAAGTCACGCTGGCACGGGGGTGGAAAAAAGGCAATCAATTATGAATGAAATAATCTGCTTAGGATATTTAGAGGTTTCTCAAAGTCTAAGGGAAAAAATAAGTGAAGATTAGACCACTCTAATCATTTTTTTTAAATGCAATATCTTCGGCGACAGGAGAAGAAGCGAGCGGTGAGCGGCCAAAAAGAGAGGAGGAAGAGGAGGGGAGGGAGGGGTTAAAATTTCCTTTAAAAAACGATTGTGTATCTGTGTCAGGGCTGAACACTTCAACCTAAATCCCAAACCTGATCTAGTGTGAGAGAAGCAGAACTGGATTATTCCAAGCCTCGTCCCAGAGAAAACGGCGGGTTAGTTTTAAAAAAGGGAAATTTTCTTATAAAGTATTCCCATGAGGAAAGCCATATTAAAATATTAACGGATCATGGCCCGTATGTGGACGCTCATAATGCGGAAACAAATAATAACGGCCCCCAAAAAGAAGCTGACCTTTATTTTTTTTTATATAAAGGTGCATTTTGTGTATTTTATTTACGGACACGCTCATGCCCCGAGTACCGAGCGTCCAGTAAATATGAGCTCAGAGGAACCGTAATATGACACTAATCAGCTTGCGTGGTGCATTTGTTGCAGAAAACTCCTCCAAGCGAGGTCTCGGCGTGGCGTGAGAGGCGGAGAACGGGGGCGTGACCAACGCTATTTACCCCGAGCAGGTGCCAAGACCGATCGCGCCACGTGACGCGGGGCAAAGAAGCTGTGAAAGAACGCAACAAGTGTACTCAGAGGGAGTCGAGTTTTACTCAGGCCTCATTCATTGCAAGAAGGACCTTTTTCGGAATTTTGAGAAGTTCATCCGGCAGATCCTCTGCATCGATCGGGTCAGCATTTGAGTGGTGAAAGTGGGGAGTGCATATATTTTGAAATTCAAAATTAGAATTTATAGGACGCTTTAAAGTTTTGGAAAAATCTCAAATTGTGAACTTTGAATTAAAAATTCAGACAAAAAGATTAAAGGACTTCATTTGTGCCAATGTGCAAAATAAGTGGAATTCTCATTTTTAAATTTTGTGCAGATACATTTCCCGAGATCCCAAAAATGTCATTTGAATTTGAAGATCTAATTTAAATTACCATTTAAAACGTAAAAACTGACTGAATTTAAATTCAAGGTTAAAATGTAGAGAAGCACTGTTTTGGAATGTTAATTACACGTTCTGCGCCAAGTTGAAAATCGAGCATCTTCCTTATTAGGAGGTGACTGATCTTTCCATGTCGGGGAACCAGACATCAGCTGAGAAAAACCTTGTTAGCCACTCGATTCCTGAAACGTGGCTTTTCCCCATTACTGCTCATATGGCAGCCTCCAGCCCTTTTACCTGTCTGACAATTTGTTTTTTTTCTGCTACAGTAAGCTCAAATTCGCCCCTCCATCGATCGCCGCTGGGGTCCGCCGGGTCGAACCCCCCTCCCACAACTCCAACTCCAACTCCGACCTGCTAATTCTCCCTCCTGCCCCTTTCATCCGGATAGAGGTGGCAAAATAAGGGGGAAAAAAGAAACAACATGAGAAAAATCAATAAGAGGGCCAAGTGGGGGAGGTCAGAGTTCAACGGGGTCCTTGACTAATGTCGTTGGGACGACAGAGGCAGCTTGATGGAGATCAAATTTCCTCTGCATCGATCGGGTCGACATCTGAGAAGGGAGGGATGATGGGGAGGCGCAGCAGGGGCGGGGTTTCGGGAAGGGAAAAGACATTTCTCAAATTGTAAAGATTTTGAAACTTAAAATTCTAATTTAAAGAACTTATTTTTAAGTATTGAAGACTTAAATGCATAAAATTGTATAGTAAATAGATAACAAAATGCATGAATAAACATGTAGGCCTAATATATAATAAATATGTAATATATAATATCTGTCTAAATATATAGTATATAATAAATAAATTTCAATGAAACGTACTTATTTTGAGGAAAGTATCGAGAATAAATAAGTAAATAAATAAATAAATAAATAAATAAATTTTGAAATCCAAAATTCAAATCTATAGGCCATTTAAAGTAATGAGAACTCCAAATAAATAAATAAGGATTAATTAATAAAAATTAATAATAACATAGTAACAATAAAATGCATGAATTCATGTATAATATATAATATATAATTAAAAATGGAATGGAATAAATGAGGAACTGAAGAAGGGTGTTTGGGAGGATAAAGTTCAAAAATAAAATCCTTCATAAAATGCATTTCTTTAAACAAAATTATGACTTTGAAATTCTGGTTGAAAAATAATGAATAATATTAAATAAATTGATAAAATCAAAATATATTTATTTGAGGGAGGAATGTCTATAAACCTGAAATAGAAATTTGAATTTCAAAACTTTTTTGTTTTTAAGTTTTGAGATTTTAAAATAAATAACTACTTGACCGAATCAACAATAATAAAATGCATTAATAAATATATAATAATTTTCTATTTCAAAATGAACACATTTTGAGAATTCCAAAAATGTGTATATTTGTAAATAAAAATCAGTTTTGAGAGCTTTATCTGTGTCAAATTAGAAAATAAGTGAGGTACTCATTTCATCATGTTGGACCGAGTAAAGAATAAAAATTTTAAAAAGCATATTCGAATTCAAAATTCAAAATTTAAATGCACAATTTAAAATTTAAGATTAAAATTCTAAATTCAAATTCAATTTTAAATTCAAATTCAAATTCAAAAACTAATTAATCAGTGTCAACTTGCAAAATAAGATTTCAATTTTTCATTTTTCATCATCACCCAGTGGTCAGCATCAGTGGACTGGGTAGCTATGATGCAGAGGATGATGATGATGATTTTGGGGGAAGGTGTTTATTAGATCAGCCCCCTTTTGGCCGGATTGGGACAGACTTTATCTGGCTCAAGGGGTGTCAAACCGGCAGAAACGGCAGTATCAGGAGGAAAAAAGAACAGAAAGGGCTGCTACGCTTCGATGATGGAGCTGCAGGGGCCCCTGGGGGCCGCCCCCGTAGAAGTGGGAAGCTTTGGGGTGGGGGGGATGGAGGTAACAGGGCTAACAAGGCCACTGATGAGAGCTGAAACCTGCAAGATGTTAGGAGTGGAGTGGGACTGCTGCTAAGAAGCAAGAAAAGAAGATTTGTTCAGATGAGCACAATGAGTAAAACACTAGCAGTTTTATATAGAGATTATAATAATTCATAAACATTAAGATCTAAATACTCTTTTTTTAAGCCTAGTATCTGCTACTTTTTGATCTTTGTATAGTCAAAGCTGATTTTATTAAATAACATTTTGTTGTTATTATTATTATTATTATTAGTAGTAGTAGTAGTAGTAGTACATTTTAGCATTTTAAAAATCTTTCACTATATCTGTGCTTTTTAAAATTTGTTATTTGTACAAATTTAAAAGCAAACCATGCTTTTATATGTTGTATCTTTAGATGCAAAAAAAATAAATTTACCACATGATTTCATTCATTCACTCATCCATTCAGTTCCTCTTTCAGTTCTTGTGCGGTATGTTTTAAATCTGTAATCATTCATGGTAATCTCTCAAGTGCTGTTTAATCATCAGGCTTTTCTAAGAATCAGCTCATTTTGCTCTCAGTGGAGTAGGCCAGTGTGTATGTGTGTGTGTGTGTGGGAGGGCATGAAAAGCAAATTAAGTGCCATTTAAATGACTGACATCTTCATGATACGGGTAATTATCACCACTGATGTTCTCAAATGAGTTGAGATGTGCAGCTCGGAGCCCCTCCTCCTGCGGGACACAGCGTTAAAGAAGAAAAAAGAGCACTGGCCTACACACACACACAGTTGGAAACACATTTAAAAAAAAAATCTTTGTCACATAAGCTGATTCTTATTGCTTGAGGTGATTCACACTTTTTAAGCTGCTGATTTTTTGAAAATTAAATAAAATCTGATCAAACACAGAGTCAAATGCTCAAATCCTCACAAGAATATCATCTGATTCTTAAAATAATGATGTGCATGAGAGACAGAGACAAGAGACAGAGAAGGAGAGAGACAGAGAGAGAGAGAGAGAGAGAGAGAGAGAGAGAGAGACAGACAGAGAGAGAGAGAGAGAGAGAGAGAGAAAAGTGAACTGTTCTTTCTCTCCATCCAAAATGCCAAATTGATAGGAAAGAAAGTAAGAAAGTGGGAGAGAGAAAGAAAGACAGAAAGAAGAAAGGGAGAGAGAGAGAGAGGGAGAGAGAGAACAGAAAGAAAGAAAACAGCCTAACTTTTAGGTGTGTGTAGTAACAAAATGTTCAATGTGGAAGAGTGAGGGTATGAGAATGGGAAATGTGGAGAGAGAGAGAGAGAGAGAGAGAGAGAGGATTACAATTTCAGATTGCAATTTTTATAACTTAAAAAGTGTAGCAACACGACAATGTGAAATATTTACACATTTTACAAATTATCTCCTCAAGTAAAAGTATGACTCTAATGCAAGATAAAAGTCCTGCATCAGATGACTACTTGAGTAAAAGTATCTTAAATCTGTGATTAAACCGAACCAAACTCAGAGTTAGATCATCAGAAGACTGGAATACTGTAAACATATGATCTGAATATAAGTATTATTTTTGGTTAAGTAACAATATGGGTAGAGACAGAGCAAGGAAGTAGGAGATGGGAGATGGGAGGAGAGTAAAAGAGAGAAAGAGTCTAGAGAGGTGGTCTAGAGGAGGCTGGCCAGAAATCCATTTGCAATTTAGATGGAAATGTAATGAGCCCATGGTGGCAGTGAATTAGCACACTGATCAATTGATCATGTCAAGGACAAATAGGTAAACAAACATGTCCATTAATTCCAGCCCTCCCTCTCCTCCCTCTTCACTCCTCCCTCTCCTTCCTCTCCACTCCTCCCTGTCCTCCCACTCCATCCTGCTGAAAACAAGACGAGGAGGAGGAGAGGAACGAGGGATGGGGGAGAAAGAAAGACAAACAGAGTATCCATACATTTCCATGGCAATATATTATGAATATACACTGCTATTACTATATGTGTGTTGTACAAAGATATAAAATTATACATGGTTATGTAAGAACAAGTAAATGTATTGACAGACAAGTTTATTAATAATTATGATACAACACAAAAAATTAATATAATTAACATGTAATTTAACCAAATTAACCAAATACATATTTTAACTTAGACAGACAGAAAGAAGACATGTAAGTTGATGAGTATCTCTCCATCTTCCTCCATCTCTCTCTCTCTCTCTCTCTCCCGCTGGGACAGTCCGGCCCACCTCTTTACACGGATAGTTGAGCTCAGCAAGACTTCTTTCACCAACATGGGGCGAGGAGATGAAGAGAGTGAGGTGAAGGGAGAGAACTGTTGTCATTCCTCCTCCCTCATGGCCTGACACTGAATAGAGCATCTCTACTGTGAGTAAAGATGACATGAGGGGTGACGTCTCTAAGTGCCAGAGTTCCAATTAGTGATCACTACCGCATAAAATTCCCCCCAAAATGTCCTTATCTGAATTTGACATTCAAAATTTAAATCTGAAGAACTGTTGAGAATGTTGTTGTATTTGAAAATCTAAATTAAAATTCAAACTCAAAATTCAATTCACAGAAATATTTAAAATTATGATAACCAAACTGAATTATTTTTCACAAATAAAAATTCTTTGAATTTAAATTCAAAATTTTCTACATGGCAGAGATAAAAATCTTAAAATTCCCCAAAATAAACTTGGACTTTTTACTTGTAAAATTTAATAATTTTGCTAAATTTGAGAATGTCCTGAGAATTTTATTTTTCTCACAAATAGCCAATTTTTTTTTTGCTTGTAAATTTGCATATTTTGCAACATGGCATGGCAAATTTTAATTTTAATTCAAAGAAAAACTTTTTATTCAGACATTTAAGAACTTTTATCTTTATAAATGAAATATTTTGATCTTTGTCTTGCAGCTCAGGACATCTGCTGAGAAAAGCTTGTTAGCTTCTCAATTCCTAAAAGGGACACTTTGGCATCTGTTGGAGACGCAGGAGATGAGCACTTCCTCTGTGTAAATCCATAACTCATCCATCATTGATCTGAAGTAGATGCACAGCAAACAGGGGAGCTCATTTATATGTTAAAATCCCACTGATACATCAAATAAAAATTCGCAGCGCTCCTCGAGGACACGTCTATTGTATTGGAGAAGCTACTTTTAAACAGGAACTTTTCAAACGACAAGCTACTTATGGAATAAAAGCTACAGTTACGCTATTTTTAAACTATTTGAATAAAGTAACAAGCTACACTACAATCTAGGATAACTAACACTATCAAATAAATAATTAATAATATTTAATGTTGGTGCTGTAGGATACTCTTAAAGCAAATTAATCAGAAAGATGATTTTAAAAGTATATCTTTGACAATGTAATGTCAAATCACAAAACATTTTGATGACATTTTTGAGATAGTGTTTTGATTTTCAACTTGCATAAGTCAAACTCAAATGTGTAAGTTCGGCTCATTTCGCCTCATATATTTTGATAAACACTGCCGCAGATTCTTGCTTCCATTTTGGCCAAGATGGACTCCATCCTCCGACTCCAAGAATACACTGTGACGCAATAATGGCATGGAATGGTAGCCAATCAGATGCCATTTCTGCCAATTCTACACCAATCAGAAACACTTGCTAGTTGAAAGTTACAAGAGAAAATATCTTTCTCTCTTTTCTAAGGATGCACAAGGATATCAGAGTCATATTGGAATTCAGGATCAGACCAATGCTTAGACTTGCCAGATATTTCCCGCTGATATTCGATGATTCATTTATTGTATGCCAGAAAGGCAGTGCTTGTGCCAGGCATGTCTAAATTCTGAGTTGGAATTTTACACGGCCCACACTTTCTGCCTTAAAATGTTTGTTTTAAAAAGTCACTGAAAAAGATACAATGTTGTATGTAACTTTGCTACTGATTAGCTACTGAGAAAAGTAGTTAAGTTATTAGTGTCTCTAATTTTAGTTAGCTCCTCCCAAACCTCGCGTTCTTAGCCATCTTAGACCAGCAGCCAGCGTAGATAAAGACTGCAATAACAATTAGAGGTGAAATAAACACCCTAATTCACTGCCTATATCCATCGATCATCCCTCCTCAAGCCATTCACACTGCCTCCTTCCTTTCTTTTTGGCCCCCCTTCAACCGGCGCAGCTAATTACCGCTAATGGGAAAGAGATAAAAGGGTCTTGGATGTGTGATTCCCTCTGACAGCTTCTCAAAACATCTTGATTACTGTTAAATAGCTTTGGCTCCAGTCAATAGGTCTCAAAGGAAAGGATGTTTACCATTTTGATAGTCTTTAAAGGAGAAAGAAGAGAGTCCAATTTGACACTGGAATTAACTGGAAATGTGTTTTTCAGAGACTTCAGAAATGGATGGTTTGCTTACCTGTGAGTCTTTAGCTCCACATCTCACAGCTTTCACCAAAGTGTGAAGCATTTTCTGAGGTAAAGTTATATCAAGTTTATAGGAACACTATTAATAAAGCATTTAACAGACACTCTTTTCCAGAGTGACTTCCCTTTCCTAATTTTAGGTATAGTCTCCCGGGAGCACCTTGGGGAATACATTTTCAGTACTATTATACTTGTTACATATTTCAGTAACACATTACAACACACTTTTAACCTGAACTTTCGTGTTGTTTTGTTTTTATTAAAGAAATCCCCAACACAAAGACCTTTGGCACAAGAGAGAAATAGTGTGAATAAAAGAGCTATTTCCTATAGAGTGTATGTTGACAGTCATTATGCTGTGAACTGCAGTAAACTACATTTTAGCATTCAAGTCCTACTTCCACACTTATTTTGTTGAAAGTAATTCAAAAGTAATGCAGGAGTCGTGTAATGCATTACAATTCGGAGATAGTTATACTGTAATAAATCTGAAATAACAGTAACTAGTAATCTATAATCTCTTACATTTTGGAAGTTACTTGCCATTTACATTTTAGCAGTACTTAAGTATTAACATATTTTGCAGGAAATGTAAGTCATTATAAGAATTACTTGACTGAAAGTCTTAAAGTTATGTGTTTTCATTTAATCTTTAAAAACCTGTTAGTTGAAAGTAGCCGTCTTTGTAACAACAGGAAAATATATAAATTTTCATTTATGCCAGATAGCAGACGCTCTTTTCTAGGGATGCACGATGATATCTGAATCGTATTGGAATCGGACGATAATTCTTTTAAAGTTAAGTACTTTAAATTAGCTTATTGTCAAATACTCAATACTCAAATACTTTTAATTCCATCAAAGATGAGGACCAGACTGTGGCACCATCAGCTGGTAAAATCACCTCTTCAGTACACAATATTTACTTAATATAAGTAATAAAGTGAACACCATTGCCAACAAATGATCAAAACCACAAAAGTAGTTATATTTTGTGAAGTGGTTTTACAATTAGCCAGATTTACATTACATTTACATTACAGATTTACATCACATTTACATTAATGGAATTTAGCAGATGCTTGTAGAAGAGATGATGTTCAAGAAATTTCTGTAATTATAAAATGAAGCTAATATGTCATCAGAAATTAAGGAATCATGTTAATTTGAAATACTGATCTCACTGACAAAATTAGCACAACCAGAATATTCACATTTAAAATGCAGTTTCCAGCACACATCATGTTTATGTTTTGGTTCTGTGTTTTGGCCTGTAGCACCACCCACCGCTATCAGCCAATCACGAAGTCAGTAGCATTTCGGCATCCAGGTTGCCAGTTACCACTGAGTTGCAGCAACAAGCATTGTGGATTACAAATGTCTGACGTTACTAGAACTAAAAGGCCTCACTATGACTCTAAAAAATGTCTTGACTAAAGCAGAAACAAAACGAGGAGGAGCACAGGAGATGCATTTGAAAGATGGAGACGGCTGAAAGCGGAGAAGAATCATTTTCTACTTGACAGGTAGAAATTAGCAAAAGTTGGCTAACTTGTGTCACCACTAGATGTAGGGATGAATATTTCACATATTTTCAACAGCTGAATAACGTTTTTCATGTTGAATCATAGATTGTAGCCCATATGTAGGTGGGTCATCAAACCGACCCTAAACAGTGTGGTAACAGTGCAAACATTAGCATGCTAATTATGGCAATATGAAACCTAACATTAGACACTAGACTGGCCAAATATGAGGACCCGCCAACCTATCTGGCAACCTTGAGTCTGGGGAGGAGTGGGAGGGGAAACAATGTGCTACAGCATTTTGAATTTGCCTGCAGTACCATTTTTGGCCAAAATGTTCAGCTCAGTGATGAGAAGTGAGCCTTTATTGTTTTCATGGACAGCCCAATTACTTACTATTTATTCCACAAGCAGCTGACTCTTACAAAGTGTCACTTCTAATGAAGAGTTACTTCGAATTAATTCATTTATGCCTCTTCCAGATTTCACTAGTGTCTCACATTTAATTAAAAATTAAAATTAAAAATTAAAAATATCACAATGCAAAGTATTTTCCCATCCCCAAAATTTAGATAGCTCAGCTAGCATCACTGTATCTGAACACAGCCTTAGAGGAACCCCATTTGGTTTGAAAATAAAATGCTCTGTTTTATGAATCCATTTAGATACTAGTAGCAAGTGAGACACAGAACACAGGCCTTTCAAAAAGCCAAGAGCTGCCATAAAGCTTTTGAAAAAGGAGCCATTTGTAAAACAAGGAGTTTAAAGCAGATTATGGGTCAACAATAACACAATCCCGTATGTTCATGCCCGTAATACTCGCAGACGAAGAGGATTTATACGTATTGTAGGGGCGGCTGAGCATCAAGCAACAACATTTTACAGTCGGGCCAGGTAATCCTGCAGAGGTGGTTCAGGCAAAATTGGGGAATGAAAAGTGTGTGTGTATTAGGGTGAGAGAAAAATGCTTTCTTGCTGCTTTTAAAGGCAGACGACACCCTCCCTCAGCATTTGCACAAGACTGAGAGGGTTCAGATTAGTCGACTCCCTAATGAGTCTATTGTTTTTCTTGTTTACTTTATTAAGAGGCATTTACAGTCTTAACATACAAGATTGAATGGAAGACAGTTTAAACATTTTAAGTAAAATTTTAAGCAGGGGATTAAGCCATTATGCCTGTGTACTAGGGGTAGAGTCTTATTGGGTTTGATGTCTATTCTAGAAAAGAAACCAATATTGATTGCAGTATTATTTTTATTTATATGAAACCTAACAATAATTTGCAGAATGAAATTAAACTAACAGAGCTAAATAGATGTTAGATGCAGGTCAGGTTGACTGCAAAGTTCTCAGACAGTTTCCGTCTCGAAAATCTGAAGTCAGAGGCTTGGTAAAGCCCCAGTGAAGCTCAAGACTAAAGTCCCATTAAGATTGGCTTCCATTCAGGGAAGAAAATTAATACTGATTGCAATATTTTATTTATTTCTTCATTCATATGAAACTCAACAAAATGCAGAATGAATTAAGACCTGCACATTTCTTGAACCAGTCAAATTTCTAAAAACGAGCAGGTTGAGGTCAAGAGCTTTGTCAGTTTTTGCATGTAAAAAAAAACCTACTACAGCTAATTATAACCCAGGACTGGCAGCTCAAGGTCTTGAGGTATCCGCTTAAATCTCATCATTTAGCAGAATGATTAAGTCGATCATTTGAATTTGACTGATTCCCTTCATCATCATCATCGTCGCCGTCGCCGTCGTCGTCGTCATCCTGGGAGCACTTTTAAAACCTCTTCACCATGAGAGTTTCAATAGTGAGAGTGTGTGGAGAACCAGATTACCCACTGATATTACAAAAATCTGAGAGCTGATACAGTGGGATTTAGCAAAGTAAAGACAGATGTTACAGATGTGCGATGTGGAACAATCCACACTCAGGGGAGAGGAGTTAATGGCCAAAAGGCTTTGTTTTCAAGGCCTGATTTTCCACTTGTAAACCCATCTTTGTCTCTGACAAAAGGATTTGGACATATTAAAGCCGGCATCAATCCCTTTTAGTGGTCTAGGCTGATTAACTAATCATATCTGAGGTGACGTTTGACCCTTACACACATTCACACACACCCACCCAAATAGCAGGACACAATGTTCTCAATCTCAAGTTTGCGATGCTATAAGAATGGTATTTTTACCAAATTTGACAAAGATTTCACTTGATGAAGAAAACAAAACAGCGTAAATTAAAAACAAACGATCAAGTTATCATTGGTGGCTTTATAAATTGTTAATTAAGAGCTTACAATATTTTATCTTCATTCATATGAAATCCAACAAATCATTGTCATTTAATTGTTGTTTGCAGATTTGTCATACAGCTTGTGAAGGCTCACCGTCCCTTCAAGTTTGTGATGCTCTAAGAATGAAAATGTCTGCAGAATTTCTACCAAATATGCCAAATATTTTACTTGATCAAGATGACAGAAAAGCTAAATTTTGGAGGTTGCAATATTTTGTGTATTTCTACAATTGTAAGAAATCTAATAAATCATTCCCATCTAATTGCTGATTTATCAGACATCTTTTAAATATTCACAGTCCCTGAAAGCTTGTAACACAGTTTCTTGGGGTTTAAGGGCCTTGTTTAGGGACCCAACGATGGTTCCTGGGATTCGACCCCTGCACAAGATTTCAGTCACTTAGACCACCAACAGAAAATAAACCATCTCGTTACTCCATGAAGCTCACCAGAAATCTTCCCCTGCTGTCAATTTCTCTATCCTCCATATGGGAATAGCTGTGTCTTCCGTCAAAAAAGAATGGGTGAAACTTCCTTAAGGCGCCAAATCAGAAATCAATTAGCAATAAGTCAGGCCCGACCGCCATTCTTTCCTCTTTAATACGACCAGTGGCACACACTCAATAGCCAGCCAGCCACTTAGAAGAGTAAGCAGTCTCTTTATCCTCTAATTACCCAATTACAGCTAATAGGGCCCTCTCCTTCCCTCTCTCTCTCTCTCTCCCTCTCTCTCTCTCACACACACACACACACACACAATAACCATCACTCTAACCTGTCACCAAACCCATCTCCAGTGATCATGCATTCAAAGCAGGAAGAAAAAGGTCATGAGACAGAATGCTGTCTTAATATTATTGGGGTTTGATGGTTAGCATTCTTGCTTCTGGACCAAGAGGTTGTGGGTTCAAATGCTACCTCCAGCACTATCGTCGTTGGATTCCTGCGCATGAGCCTTAACCTGAATTATGATCGTGGGTTTGAATCCTACCGCCAGCACTATCATTGTTGGACCCCTGAGCAAGAAACTTAACCCCAATGATGGTCTTGATTTCATATCCTACCTTCAGCACTGCCATCATTGGATCCCTGAGCAAGCGCCGCAAGACTGAATGATGACCGTGGGTTCGAATCCTACCTCCAGCACTACTATCATTGGTTCCCTGAACAAGATCCTTAACCCCAATAATGGTTGTGGATTGTAATCATACCTCCAGCGCTACCATCATTGGATCCCTGAGCAAGACCCTTAACCCCAATGATGGTTGTGGGTTTGAATCCTACCTCCAGTACTACCATCATTGGATCCCTGCGCAAGACCATGAACCCCAAGTTGCTGTCCCTGAAATAGGGAAAAGGAAGTTGCCCTGGATAAGATCTTCTGCTAAATACCATAAAATGTTCGTTTAGTTCAGCAATGACTGTTACTGAAGTTATTTTAAAGACAGGAATATCAGAGCATCATTTTTGGATAATGAGTAGTGTAAATTGCAAAAGCACACATTATCACAATTTGTCCCTTAGCAAGTCTTGATTCATCATTTGAAGGCAGCAACAAATAGAAAAATATATATTTTTAAAAGTCTAAGATGATAAGGTGATCTCTGCTCAAATATGTTATGAATCATATTTTTAAAAAGTTGTTTTAAAGCTTCTGGATAATTTTTCATATAAATATGAAAGAGTTGAAGAGTAGAGTTGCATTGTATTACATATTTATAAAAAGTTTTAAAAGTTATTTTGAGGTTATACCTTTATTTTTCGCAATTCACAGTATCAGCAGTAAGAATTTGTCGTGAAATCGTTTCCTCACTAAATTAATCACACCTCCACTTCGGGCCACACAGTTCAGCCCAAGTGTGTGAGATTTTTTCTTTAGTCCCTCTTGTTTTTTTTTCCTTTTTTATTTTTCGAAGCGAAGGTGGATTAAGGGAGAGGAGCTTTTGTTTAGATAAAGCGAAGGATTAGGGAGAGATTTGCCCCCATAAAGTTGTGGGGTTGATGGGGCTTTTATCCCCACCGTGTCCCTAAAGCTGTGTTGCTTCTGGATTAGACTATACAATGGGGTCCGTTGTGCTGAGGGATCCGGGCCAAAGTGAGCGAAGGAGATGGAAGAAGAAAGAAGGGAGAGAGAGACGGAGAGAAAGAAAGAGAGAGAAAGAGGACAGTAAAAGACAGAGAATGAGGGCCTCAGCTTTTGACAGAACTGGCAGGTCAAAAACTTTTAGCTGGGGGATTTGTTCAGAAGATCCTGAGATCTTTTCATGAATAATGGGATTTCTCAGGGAATCAGAGGTATAGAGTCTGAGAGGGGAGGGCGGGAAATAAATAAATAAAAGATAAGCCCCCCATCACCAAAAATAACCCCAAAACCACCACCACCCCCCAAAAAAAACAAACAAAAAAAAACAAAAACAAAACTAAAATAAAGCACTGCCCCCTTTAATACAGGTATCTAATTTGGAGGAAAAAGGAGGGGGAAAACGGCTTTGTGGTGAAGGTGGACTAATAACGTGTCTAAGAGATGGCTCCTGGCAAATTGCTTTGTTATTCTTGTCAAAAAAAGGTCTCCTGGAAGCAGTCGATTTTAAACCATACATCAAAATGATTAATTGCCCTGGGAAGAGCAGATGCTGAAATACCCTTGAATAGAGCCTGGGAGACTAAAAGCTTTGTGGATTGCAAACGTAATGTATTCATGAAGTTGCTAAAACATCATTAGACCTATTAATTAGCTATTAACAGGCGAACCCTCACGGTGGCAGGACACGTCTTTTGTTTAATTATTTCCCTTCCAAAGCTTTAAAAACGTGCTATTTAATTCGTTTACATGTAAATAAAATCGGGCGGCTCTTTTAATTATGAAGGAATCTTCTCTTGACACATCTCAATCCAGCAGATTTGTTTTTTTGCTTAAACTTCAAGTCTGTGTCATATGAACACATATACATTTTTACATCCCGACACATTTTGTAAATCTACAGTTTATCCAAATACGGTTTCTTACTTAAATGTAAAATACTGAAACTTTTAGGCTGTGGAAGACCAAGATAAACTCAAAGGGGGCAAGCGCGGATGGAGGGCATAAAATGAATTGAGAATGATGTAAAATCCCCATGACTTTGACTAAAAACGGAGGGTGTAAAATAGCATGGCTGTCCTGAAAGTCAGGTTCCTTTAGGACGCTGCTATGTGTTCCATTCTGAGGGCAACTGCCCTAAAAGTCGAGTCCTTCTTAGCTGCATGCATCACTGTGGGGCAATTAAACCCAAAACCTTATGAAACACTCACACACTCACAGTGCTAACTTAAAATCCAGCCAATCTAAGAGGGCTTCTAAATGGAGAACCAAAACGCATCACCAGTTTGTGCTATCTAATTGACATTTTATGGCTGAAACCTATATAAAGACCAACACCGAATATCAATTAGATATGAGTATTGACCCTAAAAATAAACCACATGTTTATTACATCAGTTCATATATTTTCTAAAGCAAGAAACTGGACTACAAACATGGCTTCCCTTTAGAAAGAAGAAAACTAAATCAGCTGAACCAGCATTGACCAGCAACTTTCTACTTATTTGGACTTTTCTGTGAATATTTTGATTAATATTCACAAGAGATTTGCTTTTAAGGAGACCATTAAAAAGAAATGGCGCTAATGGTGGCTTGGATATTGTTTAGAAATATTAATTGTGCTAACAACTGCTTAGGGCAAACTATTATTAAGCACATATATAATAATAGTATGTTGAGATATATGTGTCTAATATGTTGCTATTATTAAGCAAATATATAATTGAAAACATTTTTGACACACAATAAAAAGTAAAGATAATTGGAGTAGGTGTAATTTCATCCCCTTAAATGTTATTAGATACTAGACTTGGACACTCGAAATCCTGACTATCTAGGAGCTTTTCTGCAAAAAGGAACGCAGCCCGGTGTGTGTGACACTTGGCGCGTAAAGGCGCGCTGGACGACCGCGTTCCCGCCGCGCCGCGACCAAAGCTGCTTTGGGGAAGGAGAGCTGAGAGGAATTCTTCATTCTGCCTTTAATTGCTTTAGAAACGCTGCTCACAAAGAGACACTGGCCAGATTTACCTCCCGTTTAAGTGCTTATTTCCATCGGTTCACAAGTTAATCCTCTTTCTCTCCTAGACCTTAAGAAGGGTGGCAGGGAAGAATGAGACGAGGGCTCAGATTTGGATGCGGGTAGAAAAGTGTAGTAATAATAAAGTTTAAGTTTAAAATAATAGTTCGTTTCGTAATACAAACAATTGTGCATTGCAGTCGGAATTTAGTTTTAAGACGATAAAAAGTGTGATGCTAAATTATTTATTTTAGTCACAAAAAACCTTGAAGAACTATACGATGAAGAACGTATCATGAAGATAAATAATGTTTTAAAAATGGTTTGATTTTAACATGAGATCAGAAATTATTTGCAAAACTGATACAAAATGGAGAATGTGACTTCACTTATACATTAAAATAAAAAAGTAAGACCAATAATGTACAAAAGATATTCGTAAATTCTGTTTATAAAGGGATTAAAATCTACTTTAACGCAAAATTCACCGTGTAATCCGTGTGTCTACGTCAGCTGTCCCCCTACCTGCCTCTTTAGCACACCTGGGCGCGCGCTCCGTCTCTCTCTCTCTCTCTCTCTCTCTCACACACACACAGTCCATTTCCATACCTCTGTTTAGATTTTATATACATATCTATATGTCATTTGAATATGATCAGTGAAGTGTGAGACTTTTTGAAACATTTCCCCTTGCATTTCACATTCCCACAGATGAGAGCTATATACGGCCAAAGATAAAACTCAGTTCAGGATTTCCAACCTAGACCCTCATTTTTTTCCTCCAAGAATCTTTAACAAATTATGCAAGCTTTACATTAAAAGGCTACTTTGCGCTGCCCTTAATTCCAACCTAAACGGTTTTGCTCCGGGAGAAGAAATCTTTTCTAAAAACCCTTCAAGAAGAGAAGGGCATTATTGTTTTAATCCTCTTACCGGCAGTCATTTCAAGACAGAGGTTTTTGGAGGCTGAAATAGCGTCTTGTCTCTCCGATCCGCGCCCAAATCCTTCAAGGCCGGGGAGAGATTGCGAGGCGGCAGCCTGCATGGCATCTATTAGCCATCTGTAAAAAAAAAAAAAAAAAAAAGGAAAAAAAAGTCCCTCCACTGTGCGCCCCTGCAATGGCACGACAAAGCCCAAAACCAAACAAATCCAACGCATGAGATATTCTTTTAGCTGGAGAGGGAAAAAAGTCACGGACCAGGCAGCTAAAGTGTCACAGGCCCTATATGGGTCCAAGTGTTTTTGGCAGAAAGGCGTGAGAAGACAGGCGAGGAGAGAGAAAAAACACGACCTCTGAAAATATAAAACCTTCGCATGACTATAAAATGGGCTCAACTTTTATAAAGCTATTGCCTTTTTTGTAATTTTTGGACTCCCGTTGCAACTATTTGGTTGGTATTTTAATTCTTTTTTTTACAAATTCATTTTTTAAAACTCAGTTTGCATACAACACAAATACTGTGTAAATAGAACTTTAAAAAATATCATATGCTTCTAGTTATTAGAAGTGATGTCATAGCCGAACCGTTTTAGGGTCCATTTAGAAGCTTTCATAGGATGGAGAAAGCATTTTTGGACCAGAAAATTAGGAAATTTTTCCCCCAACCTGTGCTTCAAATAGTCTATCAAATAAAGGTTTTTCAATTACGTATAGTCGTATAGCCAAGCAAAGTAAATCTTTAATTTTGAAAGGCACTAAATGAGTGTTTATGTGCAATAATTAATATCACATAAAGCATACCACACTCCACAGCCTTCCGACATAAAGAAAAGCATGTTTGCTTTTTGGGTACCGTCATAATACCAGGAATTAATATTTAAATTAGACTTACACCCTAAAATTTATGTTTTTAGAGTGGCACTATAGAAGAGACACTTTTACATTCCTTAAAATCTGTTCACAGTATTAAAGGACTATTTTGTTGCACTAAAGTATTAAAACTTCCCTTGGAATTTAAAGTTAAAACCAATTAAAGGTTCTTTATGTAAATGCATCATACTCTAGTATTTAGGAATCTTCATTTTCTTAAATGTTGTCTGGCTGGAATCTGGTCCAGAAAGCGAAGGAGAAGGAGGAATAAACAGTGTGGATTTGACTGACAGCTTGAAGCTCCAGTAGAAAGGAGCGCTGACCTCACGGCGAGCTCTTTAAAATCCCTCCTCGAAGCGGGAGCGGATACATGGCAGCATTCTGCGCTCAGGAGCAGCACTGGAAAAACACACACAACACACAGAAACACATGAAGGGACTCAGAAACGCTGAAAGAGTCGAAGAAGATCCACTGGAACCCATAAACACCAAGGAGAACATCTAAAACGCAGCCAAAACTCAGGAGAGCGAACCGACTTCTCATCACCAAGAGCGACGGACAAAGGTAAGACGCGTTCAGGATAAAACTTAACAACTTAACAATCTGTACCAAACATTTTGTCTTAACACTTATATCACAGCAACATATGTGCAAAATATAACTAAATGAAGAGCGTGGTGTGAAAAGATGAAAGAAGGAAAACTCTCGCATAATTTAGTTTAACATAATGGAACAACATACGGGCGATGTTAATTTGTTTCTTTTTACTTTTATGATGCTTCAAACTTGAACAAATGTCATGCTTTTCAATGATTACTCACTTTTAAACATAAACGATGTCAAAATAATAATAATAATAATAATAATAATAATAATAGCATGATAATAATAATAATAATAATGTATTTTTCTAAATTTAAATGAAAACTTCATATTGTACTGACAAAATTATATATTTCAGCAAAATGTCATTTTTATTTTAGCTCAAAAATGCGGAATGTGCCAAGCCGACGTCACGTGTAAACAGTTAATATAAACAGACTTATTAAATGTTATCCATTAAATTAAACTGCTATTTCACCCCCCATTTGAATTATTCTTCCGTTTAACAGTTGTTAAGTCTCTTTGTTTTCTCAAAACAAGAATTGGTATAAGATTAGGCTTGTAAAATTTCACACTAAACCATGTTAAGTTTTGCGCCTGACTTAACGCGCCTGTCTTCAGGCAATGTTCTGCTTCGCGGCGCCTTTTGACACTTGGCAATAGAAGAACATGATTGACAAAATAAATATCTGTCACTTGGCCTGCAGGACACAAGCGTCGCCGCAGGAAGATGCCCTTTTTAAAGCCCCCATTTTTCTCATTTAGTCAGATCAAAGCCATGCACTGTACATGCTAATTTACATAATGATGTTTTAATACTGGAAGCGCGATCCACAGCCTGCAGCGCCAAACACACAACAATAATAGCAGCGGTCGCGTACTTTTGCGTATATTTCTTTATCCCCGGCCTTTGAGTAAATTTGACAAATTAAAACCTATGTAAAGAAAAAATAAACAACAAAAAGACAACGTGGACTCAGAAAAGATACAAATGAGCAGAGAATTAAAATATAATAGGGTGAACGTTAAAATAGCTAGCCACACTTTTAAAAATATTGGAACTTCTTGGAATTATAAAAAAGAAATATATAATATAATTGAATAACCATTTTATATTGTTGCCAATAACCTTTTAACCATCCCCAAGTAAACAGAAAACAATTTTGACTCAACACTAATTTTAGATATTTCAAAGAACAAGAGTAAAAGGGTTCTATAAAAAACCCAAATTGAACAATTTATATATTTTTGCCAAGGATTTATTTCCCACCCAAATAAACTTCAAAACGACTTAAAGCCTCTACATCAATTCTGTTTAGCTTAAAAGAAGAGCCTGCAAGCGGCCCCAGTTAGGCATAAAGATCCGTAAAGAACTTTAAACAAGAACAGAAACAATAAAAACTCACCACGTGTTTCTGTTAAACAAACAATAAAGAAACCCTTTCCATCTTCTGCATAATTCCATAAACATTTTAAACTTTTTTAAGAATGTGCACGGCAAATTTTATGAACCTTTCTTTTAAGAGTGCTCTCTTCCTCACTCTGACACACTCACTCTCTCATACACACACACACACACACACACACACACGCAGAACAGCATGTCCGTCCGTGTCAGTGGTGATATAACCGTCTACCCTGCAGTCGAAACCTATTTTGCACTTCCATTAGGACGGGGACCCAAATGGGATGTACGTGTGCATATTTCAGCCGGTGAGGAGCCATAAGATCTCCGCCATTGCCCCAAGTGCTGGATAAGAGGGGGGGCACAAACGGGGCCCCATTCGTGCCCAAATACTTGGGGGAGGAAAAAGTAAAATGTTTAGCAAAAGCACCTTCTGTCCAGGCGAATTAAACTATTCCCGTTTGCCCTCTGATCACATTCATCACACGCTGCACTGACTTAATAGGCTGGGAATGGGCACCGCGGGTGTCATTCAAACACACACACACACACACACACGATTTCAGTAGCCAAACGTCTAGTTAATACATTTAACCTCTGCAAACTAAAAAACGAACCCTCATTCACATCATTATTATTATTATTATTATTATTATTATTATTATTATTATTATTATTATTAATTAGTAATAAAAACTATTAGGATGGTCAACAATAAGGGCTTTGATAGTAGTAAAATTACACAATTACATTTAAGATTAGATTTACGATGAGACCAAATATTGATTTAAATTGTTAGACGTAATCTGATAGAAAGATAGAAAACAAATAAAACACGCGTCTACCCAAAATTAAGTAGCTAAAATAGTTAAACAAATGAAAATAAAATAAAAAATGTGTTTTTGGAAAACATGTATTTGCAAACTAACCCTGATGCGTACGCGTTTACTTAATTTGTCAGAAAAATACCACTCCTTTAAATGTAATCTGATCACTTTTATAATTTATTTGACAAATGTAATTTAAAAATAGCTAGCGTGATTGATATCAAGGTTTCTCAGGTTAAATTTATTAGATTAAATTGTTTTTCTCTGTTGAAACTTGTTAAGCCTTACCTGGGCAAGATACACCTTTTCCTGTCTTCTGTCTTAATAATGCGCACTGCTCACGCCTCCAGTATCTCTCTCTCTATGGCAGTGTCCTCAATACTAATTCATGCCTAATGCATATCTAATCGCACCCTGAGCGTTTATTTGATTCAAGAACATTTTAAAACTGATTATGAAAAATCTTCTTCATACAATTCATAAAAAGACAGGCACAGGTACCTGATGGTTAACATTCTTAAACTACATATTTTATTAATGTGCAAAAATATTTGCAAATTAGTTAGTATAAGTGCTATTTTTCGCTCACAAGTACTTCAAAGTCTCTACTAATTAATCTGTAATTGTCACTGATAATATTTAATCACATGAACACCTGCTCATTAAGCTTATATTTAAAAATATCTTCTTAAAAAACCAACCCTTCTCTGGAGCACTGTTTGGTCGGGATTAGTTACAGTAATTTGTCTCCGAGGTGATTAGATTACCGCACACGGCGTGCGAGTCACATTCCATTAGGTAAACAAGTGCTAATTGCACCAATCAGGCTCATTTATGCGGCTAATGGACTAGATAAAACAATAATGAGATATTAATGAACGAAGGGCTTCCCAAAAGTGAACTAGTTCGTCAGTTGCGCTCTAAAGCAGTCAATGACAGCATCTGATTTCTTAACACTTTTCAAAACACGATTATTTAATTAAGGCATTGATAAAGACATTCTGGAAGAGGTTATCAGCTCACATTAGAGGGGCCTCCCATTTAAATCTAAATTGAAGTCTCGCCTGTGTTTATTTGATTTTACAGTAACCCAAATGTGACTGTCGGCGGATGTCTTTTTGATTTGAATTAATTCTTTCTTTAAAAAAAAAACTTTAAAAATGTATATGCATATGTATAATGTATAATGTATGAAATATTTTATAATTCATCATTGTACAATCATTTAATCCAACTTTAAACAATAATTAATGCAATTTCAAGTAATCTTCTATACGATTTTTACCACAGAAATATAACACATCTCACAAACTCAAACTGGACATACCAATTATTTAAATGTATTATTTTAAGTCTAGTTTTAAGTTTGTATTTCTCCTCATCTATAAGATGTTGCGTATTACTGAAATGAACGTTTTATCTGTTGTTCTATCTCTAAGATGTTGTCTGTATAACTGGAAAGAACCATAAAGTTCCTGTATGGGGTATTAATATATTCACTTTTAACATGACATTTTAAATACAAACATGAAAAAAAACTACTTGAAATTGCATACTATGTTGTTTTTTATTTTAAGTAAATGAACCTATGTTAACAATACGACATTGACCAAATCGGTTTGTACAGTGTACTACTTACTTATGATTCAGGTCTTTCTGAAATATCCCACTCATTTTTAACCCTAGATTCTACGAGGTTATTACTCGTATTTTTAGGTAAAAAGTGATGTAATTGATAAATAGGTCATTCATTTATTACGTGATCGCGCCTCACGCGTGTCTTTGTTCTGTTTCTCAGCAGCATCAGTGATGCAGCACTACGGTGAACGATATTCGCTTCCACGCTATGAACTCGCTCAGCGCTATGTACACCCCACCAGCAGGCGGCGCAACAGGCACAACACGCACCTGACTACTGCCCGGTACACGCACTCACGCTGGCAGAGACTGCTGGAAAAGATGTGGACTTATATTTGCGATGGGCAACAAAAGAGTAATAAATTTAGACTTATGACGTAAGTACTGTTCCATTGCTGAAATAATACACAGTTACAAGTAGTAGTGTTAAAATGTGTTAAACTGGGAGGTGATAGCAGTCTAGTTGTTAGAATACTTGCCTCTGGACCAAGAAGTGGTGGGTTCGAATCCTACCTCCAGCACTACCTTCATTGTGTCCCTGAGCAAGACCCTAACAACCAAGTTACTATCAGGAAGTCACTCTGGATAAGAGCGTCTACTAAATGCCGAACAAGTAAAAGTACTCACTGTTAGTTCCTTTTTAAACCCTTGAATATCTATTTAATTAATATTTCACATCGTTTTTCTAACATTTATGTGGACTTTATTTTATTTACTCATTTTGGGTTTAACTTCACGAAACTGTGTCCCAGTTGAGAGCAACGTTTATCCCACTACCTAATAGATTCCACAGATCTTTTCATTCATTCATTATCTGAAATGCTTAATATGTTTATATTTATTATTTAATGTGATATAATAATCTTTACTCTGATCTGATATCTTTATTAGCTACAAAAATTCTCATTTAAGGTTTGAATAATAATTCAAATTGTAGGTGTACTATAACAAAATAAGTCATTTGAAAAAAATTATAATTTAATTTGTCCACCTTTTAACTAACCTACTAAAGTAAAACTTAAATATATTCATAAAAGTGACCAAAAGGTTGTGTGTTCGAATTCAGCACAACCACCGCTGGGGACCCTGAGCAAGACTCTTAACCCCAAGTTGCTCCACGGAGACTGTTCCTGAAATTCTGAAATGGATGTAGCTCTGGATAAGAGTGTCTGCTAAATGCCATAAATGGAAATGGAAATATATTACATGAATTATGTTTTATAGAAGTCAGTAGGGAACACACGTTAACAAATAACCTATGACTTGTCTTCTTGTTGCTCCTTTGCGACATACCAGTAGTAATGTGTGTTCGGCGTCAGAATGTGAACTCGTGAACTATTTTAGCCATCTGATTGAGGACCTGTGATTGGCTGCTTTTTGAAAGATATTCATAACACAGCGCCAAGTCAATTGAGTGTGAAGAGTTGCGCACATAAAGATGGAGATATTGCTTGAAAAAATTTAACCGGGCACTTGACTTATAGCACATAACTAACTGCATAATGATGTGCACCCCAAAAACATGGCGACAAAACTTGTCTTTTCTTTCTCGTTATCTCAAAATCATAAATCAATCAGAGTCTTCTTCTCAAGTGATGGACAGACATGATAATGTTTCAGCTTTTTCAGCTTGTGATAGTCCATGTTCAAAGTATAATTGATTGGGTTTGTTTAGATGATAATGATCATGTATGTGCAGCTGTAACTGTTGTAATGTTGAGAGGGTGAGAAAATAATTTGTGTTCTTTGAGATGAGGAACACTGGACTTGACTGTAAAGATTTGGGGTCTTGTCTGCATTGGTGGAGTTTCAACTACTCAACTAGGGCTAGGGAAGACTGCTAGGTTGTAAAATTCAAACATTTAATTGAGACTAGTGATTTGATTGATTCATTCGATTTAGCCACATCACTGAGTTTCGGACAACTCTATAACTTTTACACTTTTTCTGCATCAACTGTTGAAACATCTGCATGAGAATCAACTCTATGTAAATGTCGGAAATCTAATAAACTAATGTTTTGCACAAATGTGAATACAGCATTTATAGATTCGTTTTTTACCTGCAAACAAATCCCAAATAAGAAAACATTGCGTAAAACTGTGTAGGTAATGTCTTTTTAAGAACAGCTGGCTCATTGCAGAGAGTAACTTAATTTTCATTCATTTTCTTGGACAGCGCAATTACTTGGCCACTGTGGTGGCATAGTGGCTATGGGTTAGGCTTCTTTGCAGCCCCACAGGAGAAGATCCTGGCTGTTTGATCTCTCAGGGTCGGCTATAGGGCCTCTGTGGGAGTTTGCATGTTCTCCTGTCTTTGTGTGGATTTCTGCCAGCACCTCGCCTCCCATAGTCCAAAAAGCATGCAATATAGGTTAACTGTCGATTCTAAATGGGTCTCAAGGTGCCAGTGCTTGATTGTGTGAATATGCCTTGCGGTGTGTTGGCGCCTGCCTAGGGTTTGTCCCCGCCTTGCGCCCATAGTTTCCAGGATGAGCTCCAGTCCCCCCGCAACCCCAGTTGGGATTAAGTGGTTCAGATAATGAATGAATGAATGAATGAATGAATGAATGGTTGCCCTGCTAGATGTTGGCTTAACTTTACTTAATAATTCAATACGCTAATATTTAAATTTGATATACAGTCAAAATTAAACATTCAACCTCATTCACTAGACTTCTTAAGAAGATTGTTTTATTTAAGATTTGACCTTAGTAAGAACCAAATCAACAAACACACATTTATTGCATGCCCATAGCAAAACATTAAAGGTCCCATATTATAAATTTTAGTTAAAATAGGTCTATGAGCTCCACTAAACATGTCCCTGAAGTAGTTTGCTGAAAATATCCTCAGATTAGGCATTTTTGCCTGCTTTTTACCCCTCTATTTCAGTCCCTTTCAGAACAGGCTGTTTCTCACTAGTATTCCTAAATGCAATGAGCCGCTGCTGCCCACGCCTGCCAATTCGAACTGGGGCGTAGACAGTATGGTCAGTAAGCCATTTCAACGCAGAAGTACGTGACACAGCTGCTGCTAACAGACCATCTATAGTCACAGTACATGTTCAACACAACACCTGCTGGTAGACTTTTCATTGTGATTGGCCACACCTGGCGCCTGCAAGAAAAAAAAAAAAACAGGCAGATCGAGAAGTGCCAGCAGTTCTACTGCTGGGCGGAGGTGGTTTGTGACAGAGGGTGAATTATTCAAATATTCCCTTATGGTGGAAGTAGGGAAAAATCTAAACGGCCTGCTTAAGCATTACCATTTCTGGTGCATTCAGAATTAATACTAACACAATTTACCTTGTTTTTTTTTTGTTTTGTTTTTTTAAATCAAACTTACAGTGTGTGTAGAGGCAGTACAGACCCAAATGGATGTCCAAAGAACAGAGTTATTTTTCTTTGTAATTGTATATTAATATAATAGTTTAAGTCTCTTAACTTAAACCACATGTAGTATGAAACATTATATGTCAGGTTGTTTGACTTTGCCATGTCTTTTTTCTCCTCAAACGGCTGCACATTTCAAGACATTATCCTCGAGGCTCGCTATGGTTCCCAGCACCGAAAGCAGCGTCGCAGCCGCACAGCCTTCACCGCCCAGCAGTGCTGGAGGCTGGAGAAGACCTTCCAAAAACACACTACTCCCCGACGCGGGTGATGCGAGCCTGGCACGTGCACCAACCTGCCCGAGGCTCGCGTACAGGTACCGCTTTACCTGCTCCAGCTGCTGCTTCAAGGCAATGAAATGCAAATAGGAAGCTTGAAAGCCCCCTCCTCTCTCCTCTCCTCTTCAACATAATTTCATTGTAGCATTAAAGCACCAGGCAGCCAAAATATACTCTAGATGTCTATACAATTTGTAAAACAAACAACTAATCAATTATGAAAAGGACAGATTAATCAATTACCAAAAATAATAGCCATTGCTTCTATTGTCCTTGTTTGTCAAACTGCTGTCAGAATCTGCTAATTGTGTAATATTTTTGCATGATTCAGTTTATATTATCAATTTTTAAACTTTATTTTCACAAGACATCAATTCAAAAGCTTCCTAAGATTTATTGTCTTTTAAACATATATTTTTCTTGGTCTATTTTAAAATAACCAACTAATCAATTGATTGGAAAAGTTTGACCGATTTATTGATGATCAAAATAATTGCTAGTTGCAGCCCTAGTTGTTTGCCGTCATTCTCTTGGTTTTTGCTAACCCGTTTATACTTAGGAACTTGTACAAAGTGGTTCTTAAAGTTAGTAGAAAGAACAACTTCAGAAACAAACTGTCTAATATTACAAATAATTCAAATAATTTTAGTATTCATGTAAATTCAAAAGATATAGTCATTTATGCATATCTTTTGAAAACAACTGCACTAATCAATGACTCAATGATGAAAATAATTCAGTAAATAGTCTTACATTTTTACATCTTTTTTCTTTTTACATCTTTTAATGCAAAATATTTCTTTGAATTAAAAAAGAAGCTTTCATTGACTATTGCCTTCATGCAGGTGCTGGACCACAATTAATCAATTATATCAAATGATTATTAGTCACAGCCCTGGTTCCTGAACCCAGGGTTTGGTTTAAATTCAAAACCTCCTATGTTTATTGTTCCAGATTTCACATCTTTTCTTGTTGATTAAGCAATAATAATAATAATAATAATAATAATAATAATAATAATAATAATAATAATAATAATAACAATAATAATCATTACTTGCTTGCTTTGACGAACCCAGGTCTGGTTTAAGAACCGGCCGCTAAATTCGCCAAGAAGCAGCGCGAGTCTGCAGGAAGGAACAACCCAGAAGCAAAAAGACCTGGCCATCTGATGCTGCTTTAGTACAAACGACAAAAACGACTTCTGGCCATCAACCTGAGAACTCCGGGTCCCTCCTTCATCCACATCCTCCTCCTCTTCCTCCTGCTGCGGATACGAGAGTTCGCGTTCATGTGTTGCTATCGATAAGTGTGAGTTGAACGTGACTCCCAGTCGCAGCACCAATCGGCAGCGAAGTCGCTACCGAAGACCAACGCCACAGACAAGGAGGAAGAGCCTAAAAATCACTGTGACGACACTAAACTGACAAGGCTGCAGCTTGGCGCCACTTCTCCCTGCAAACGCCTTCAGTCCCAAACCTGGTAAAATATCTTAAATAATAGACTGTACAGTAAAAACAGAACATCAACACATCAATTCAATGATAAACGAGATCCTTTTTAATATAAAGTGACATTACATTATGTGCAATATGTCTGATCAATGCTTTATATTTTGGACCACTTTGATCATTGGAATCAGTGTATCAAAACAGACTGATGTATTGTTACAGCCCCCAATGTGACACACAGACACAGTATACAGTAAAATATTCACTTTGATTAGTTTCTACAGCAGCCTCTTCAACTTTAACTGCTTTCCAGTTTCTCTTCAGATTCTCTTTTAACAAAAATAGACCTGTTTTGGGCATTTTTTATTTTTTGAAGTGGTGTTACAAATGTCCGGTTGATGCATTTCATCGACAAAATGTCTCAGACTTTAAACGAATTACGGTTTCTCTCCAGATTCTCTTTTAACAAAAATACACATCCTTGTTAATGTATAAATAGTACTTTTTAATAGATTATATATTTATATATATGTTTATATTTATATATTTTAAAAAATATTTTCAATTTTTGTTTATCAGTGAATAAATGTACCGGTGTAGACTGATGTGTCGTTACACACCAGCTGTAAAAATGATAAAAGGATAAAAATGTACCTGTTTAGTATGACGTGACATTACAATATAAACTGATGTGTCGATGTAGAGCGATGTCTCGTTACACACCTACTGAGAACTGGTGCATCTCAAGAGAGACATTAATGTCTGGTTGATGCGTTTCTCCGATAATGTCTCCACATTCTCTTTGAACAAAAATAGACCTCCTTGATACTTATTCAATATAAAATGACTTTTTAAATATTTTAGATTGATACTTATCATTGAATCGATATATCATTACACCTGTATTGAGAACTTAAAGCATTTCAAGAGAAGTTTAGATGTTCTGTTGATGCATTTCTCCTGTTTCTCTCCAGATTCTCCACTCGGCTCGCCGGCCATCACGTCCTCCTCGTCCGGTGCCGTGGTGGGGGGCAGCGGCAGCGGCGCCGGGGGTGGAATCGGTCTTTCCCAAACTCACTCATACTCATCATCGCCACTCAGCCTCTTCCGTCTGCAGGAGCAGTTTCGACAGCACATGGCGGCCACCAACAACCTGGTGCCATACCCGTCCTTCGACATGGCTGCCCCGTCCTCCCTGCCCTACCTGGGCGTGAACGTGAATGTGGCTGCCCCGCTGGGCACGCTGCCCTGCCAGTCGTACTACCAGTCATTGTCCCACCATGCCCAGCAGGTGTGGAACAGCCCCCTGCTGCAGGCCTCAGCCCACAACAGCAAGACCAGCAGCATCGAAAACCTGCGGCTTCGCGCCAAGCAGCATGCCGCCTCGCTGGGGCTTGACACCATGCCCAACTGAACGCCCCCCAGCCCCCCAAAAAACACCTTGCCCCTCCCCCACTGGGACCTTTCCATAAAGTTGCTGGCCCTTAAAAAATGTATAAGATGAAATCCGACACAAAAAATTGGATTTCAGCTTGCAAACAGACTTCGTATTCGCCATTTTCCTTTCAAAACTAAATCACAGTCTTGTCGCAGAATATTGATAATATTTCCAAACTGTGGGCCTCATTCATCAATATTTTCTTATATTTAAAAAAAAAATTATCTGTTCAACAAGAACCAACTTACTCCAACTGAGAATCGGAAAGAAAATCAGGCTACAAGTTGTATGGTGTAAACCCATCTTGGTTCAACTTTAGACTGAACATGAGACAAGCAAAAAATTTGGAGATCTCATTCACCAATATTTTCTTATGTTTTTCTCATAAATTTGTTCTTAAGAAAGTTAAGATGTTCATATAGTGTATTATACCGCTGTAGAACTGAGCAGGTGTGGAACACCGACCTGGACCAGCATCGAAAACTTGCAACTGTATGCCCCAAAAATCACAACTGGCAGGCCCTCTTTACCCTTTCCCCCCCTCTACCAATACCTTTCCGTAAAGTTGCTAGCCCTTAAAAAATATAGAAGAAAAAAATCAACAAAAATTCAATTCTGGCTCGCAAAAAGACTTGTCATTTTTAATTTCCAAGCACAGTCTCATTCCCATCGCTGCATATTTGGGCCTCATTCAACAATATTAATATATTATGTTTTTCATAAATTTGATAAACAAAAAAGGCTTGAAATATTTCACCTACCGCTTAATGAACACAGCATATTTAAAAGTTTTCCTTTTTGAATTAAATAAACAGAAATGACCTTTTGAGATGCATTAGTATATTATAACGTGACTAATGGTTAAAACGTTCAGCGCATATTAATCCATTTTTGTAGCCTTTTCGTCTTAACGTAAAACACCAACATGTTTACACCTTCCTAGATCATAAATAGGCATTTAATTGTAGCACTCGTAACCAAAGCCTCGCACTCCACATGAAAGCGTGTTCAAATTCAATTAGTCTAACCCTCAAATTACACATTACATCATTTCTGCACATAAAATGTAAACGCCTGCCGTGTAATACATGATCGCTTAATTAAAGCGGACTAATTTACCTGTTTAATGGCCATCACGAAGCCGCGCTAGGACCAGAGCTGTGGGGCCGGCTAATGGTTTCAGCGACTACATTGCACAAATCTTTTAATTACATTTAGCCTTGGGCTGGGGGAGGAAAGGCAATTACTGACCATGCATATCATTTTGGGGGTTCGTATACTTCTATCGCTGTGAGGGGAAAAAAAAAGATGCATATGGTAGTGAGAAAGAGATAATGTGTAGAAATTAAAGGATGCACACTGCAGTTAATATAATAATATGTGTTGCATCGTTCATGGTGGTGAAATATATTTTATTTGTTTTCTTCCTATATGAAGAAAACAGTGGTCTTCCTTCACAAACATTTAAAATAAATTTGCTATTAAAACCCACTTACACCGTTTTTAAAAATTAGTCATTGATTGGCTACGCTGCTGCACATCACAGTCTTTTAGAACGTACAATAAGAACAATCCAGTGTTGTGATTATATTAAAATTAAATGTCAAACAACATTGGAAATATTTTCTTTTGTGAGGGAAAGAATGATTCCAATGTAGACTGACGTAAAATCTCAGTTGATCACATTTATAATATTTGACTATTAAAACGTCTTAACTTTCTTAAGAACAAATATGAGAAAATCGTAAGAATACTGGTGAAAGAGACCCATTCCATGGAGTAACTTTCATTTCCATCCACGTTATTGGACAGCACAACTAGTCCTTGATTGGTTTTAATCGAACCAGTTCAGTGATGGGATTATATTTAAATTAATACTTAAGTCAAAATTGCAAACATTTTCTTTTACGTAGGAAAAAATGCTGTGATGGAAAATCTCAGTTCATGATGTTTTTAATATCATACTTTTAAGCGTCTTAAGTTTCTTAAAAACAAATTTAAGGAAAAATGTAAGAAGGCCCAATGGAAGCAAATCCCAGCACTTCATCCACACACAGTGCGACTGTGTGGAAAGCACTTCCACTGAGAGCAACTTTCCCACCGTCTTCACTCCATCCTTCCATTCATCCGTCGTGTTTGTACACTATTTTAATATGTAAATTACTCAAAGTCTTTATCTATAAATGTTAACTGGTTTAAGGCAAATGTAAAAGTTATATGTTATAGATTGTGAAGAATCTAATCTCGGATTCGTGCGGAAGTGTATTGCTGCCACAACACAATTAAAAAACGATTGATCATGTTATAACGTGAAAATATTGTTGTAACGTGAAATCATATCACATAATAACGTGAAACCGTATCACTTAATAATGTGAATTCGCATCACATAATAACGTGAAACTGTCACGTAATAACGCAAAATTGCATCACATAAAACGAAAACATCACATTACATGAAATTCTATTACGCAATAATGTGTAAAATGTCACGTAATAACATGAAATCATATCAAATAAGAATACAAAATAGTATCACATAATGTGAAATAGTACCAAGGAATAACGTGAAAGTGTTATGTAAAAACGCAAAAATCGAATCACATAACACAAAATTGTGTCATGTAATAACACGAAATTGTATCACATAAATAACAAGAAATCGTATGACGTAATAACACGAAATTGTGTCACATACCACGAAATCGTACCATATAATAACACACAATCTTATCACGTGGTAACTCAAAATCGCATCACATAGTAACGCAAAATCACATTTGTGTGACAACATCACCAATAACACGCAATAACATGTCCGCATCACATAGTAACCGGAAATTGTATCCCATAACATGAAATCGTATCACATAGTAACTCGCAATAACGCGAAATCGTATCATATAATAACGTGAAAATTATCACATTTGATATTACGTGAAACATATGACAATTTTCAACACGGTCATTTTCATGTATAACAAAAAATATCAGGTTAGAATGTGAAAATGATCTCATTACTTATTACATGATAAATTTCACCTATAACGAAAAATGTTCACACATCACGATAATTTTCATATATGACGAAAACTTATGTTAGAATGTTTCACAAACATAATTTTCACATTCTAAAGACAATAATTTAAATGTTAGAACACTATTTCACGTTATTATGTGATACAGTTTTATATTGCGTGGCAGCAGTAAGCTTGCGTAGATTTTCGTAGCTGTCCATTTGTAAAGATTGTAATCCGGCGGACGCTCTATCTGCCGAAAAAAACATTTTCCCAGGATTATTTAACACTAACAGTCCTAAAAGTCAGTCCTCGATATAACTTCCCACAGTCGGCTTTCCATTGTTGCTGTGGTCATGACGTTTGACATCGCATTTGTCCATCACGTTTAGCGGACGACGAGGAAGAAAAATAAACCTGTACACGTGTGCATCTCAAAAAATGTGTATGATGTTTGAAAAGTTATGATTTTCATAATTTAATTCAAAAAAGTATATATGCTTTATTCATTACTTGTCAAAAGTATTTCAAGCCTTTATCGTTTTAATGTTGATGACTGTGATAGGTCACAGAAATCCAGTATCTCAAATTGAGTTGATTTTTACAGTCATTACCCCTTTGTTTTTCTTTATCATGGTTTTATTCATTTTACTGTGTCTAAATCATTTTTAACAATATTTTTATTTTTTTTGAGATGCAGCAGTACATTGTCCTCAACTGCAACTGTAGGCTTGACCACTTGTAATATAATTCCTCAATAAAAGTATTGCTTGAAGGTCTTTATGCACCAGACGTCTCTTTTTGCTTACAGCATTTTTCCTCTAATGCACATTATACAAAGAGAAAAATCATAGATAGGCATTTAACTTCTGAGACTAAAACCAACTGCTACATATCACTACTGCTACGTATTTGCAAACCCCAAAATCACAGTAATTTACATAATTAAAAATAACACCACATGCACTTTCACTTCTGAGGATTAAAAACAACTTAAACTGCAAAACCAAAAATCACAGGCATTTGCAAAAATGTAAAAATAAGACAAAATGCAAAATTTTAAAAACAATTTTCATTGCATCAATTTAACTTCTGAAGCTAAAAATGGCTAAAAACAACGTAAGCCACATAATGCAGCTTTTTTAGTATTTGCAAACCCAAAAATCACTTATTTGCACATTTAAAAATGACAAAATGCATCTGAAAAAGATGCAATGTCACTTCTGAGGCTAAAAGCAACTTAAGCTTAAGTATTTGTAAATCCCAAAATCACACTAATTGGCAAATGAAAAAAAAATAACACAATATACAAGTTTATCTTTTGAGACTTACAGTAATAACGCCTAAACACAACGTAAATGGAAAGAAATGTAATTTTCATTATGTCAGTTCAACTTCTGAGGCTAAAAATGCAGAAAAAACAAGCAGATAAGTAAACAAACAAGGTAGAGATGCAGATTTGGAGAGATAAAGAGAAAGAGAGGAGAGAGACGGGGTGGGGGAACAAGGTAATCTTGTGAAATAAAATCGGTTTTGGGGACATAAGCCATCCCCGATGAATAAGCGAGCCATTATGCTGAAGAATGACGGCCCGGGGCTGTGATTATGCTGCTATTATATCTTAAACAGCGTGGTTTGTCAAAATGCATAAGCCCTTTGCTCACATAAAGAGGCTCTCTCTCCCACTCGGTTTGCATTTCACCGCAGGCGCGACGTGCCGGCGTTCACGCTGCCCTCGCCACGCCGGCTAACTGCGCTTTTAAGCCCTCTTAAACTAACCTTAAATACAGCACAAAGCAATGGCCTGTAAAATATTCAACCTCCTTGTGACGATTCGCGCGATGACAATCGCAAGCAGTGAAAATGATATTTGTCTGTACAATGTGCAATGTTTAATATTCATTCAGTAAATTAACATCACGTTCACTAAAGTTTGATGGTTGAAAAGCAATGTTTTAGCTAAATAACGTTAACCTTTTGAGTAGAGGTGTAACGATACATCGATCTACATCAATACATCGATCAACCCATAGCATCTATCTGAAATGTAAACACTGATCAAACACACTGTAACACCACTTAATATTGAACAGGAGGTTCATTTTTATTAAAAGGTTTTTGGAGATATTTGTCATTGTGGTCACATCTCTTTTCTTACCACTGTTCCACACTCCGACTATCATATAAAATTGTTCCTGAATCCAACTAAATTCTAAAATAGCACATGCCAAAATAATTGCCCGGTGTCCAGCAAAGGTGGGAACCGGACAATCAATAAACAACTACCTTTGGCCTAGTGTGTGACAAGAGGGAACTTTACCAGTCTTTATTTCATCAGAGAGGCTCTAACACACACACACACACACCCACCCACATACACACAACGGCCCTTGAGCATGACCAGCACAAAAATCACAGTGTACCATTCATTCAATCAGTACTTTTTTTTCTCTCCCCTCCTCCCTTTCTCTTTTTCACTGCCCGTTTTCCTCTTTTTTTGGGGTGTCGGTGAAGGGGGGTCTGCTAAAGGTTTTAGGCGCATGGAGAATGAAAGCTGCCACATAAGGTAGCCCAAGTCCATTGAAGAAGTGACAGGCAGTGCCAGAATATGATCCTAATCCTGTTCCCAGCATTCTTTTAGCCTGCTGGCACGGCAATTTCTCCACACACTCTCCGGGCTGTCAAACTGGCCCAAATCCCTCTAATAGCACATTGCCCAGATAGACATCAAAGTGCTCTTGGAAACCAACACAAGCACGCTTTTCAAAAAAAGCCTCTCACGGCTTGACGCGTATTCAGGGGCAGAAATTTAGCCCCCAACAATCGGCAAAGGCAACGTTGGACTGGCCGCTGTTCCTTACGTAAGTAATTGAACGGACAAGAAGTGAAACCTTGATGATAAACTACTTTGCTTAATTGCATTTTAATTGCACTTAATTGCCCAATGTTGATTTTTGGGGTTAAAATGCTTGGAGACATTGAATGAATCTTTTAAAACTTTTTCTATTACTTATTTTGTTAAGGGTAAACACATTTTCAAATATTTTCAATATTACTACATAATATTTTTAATATTTTGAAAATAGTTACCAAGTTATTACTTGTAAACAAGTGTGATTGTGTGAGTATGTGTGTCCTGCGGTGTGTTGGACACACACACTCACACAATCACACTCGTTTACAAGTAATAACTTTGTAACTATTTTATTTGTTTTGTTTGTTTTTTCAATGACCAGGTTTGTACTGTAAATATGTTCAGCTATTAAAGGTACTTTTAATTTTAAAATAAATGAAGAAAACACATACATAGTTGTAAACTGGACAGGGCACAGTCATGTCACAACACTCATGTAGTAGTATAATTTTAAGTTGATGATACATGAACACACACTGGGAAAGTATTAACAGAATTTTAAAAATAATTATAACACTGTACCGACTAATGTTACGTAAGTAATTGGACAGATGAGAAGTAAAATGATGATGACAAAAAGTGAACTTTGCTTTATTTTGGGGGCAGATGGTGGCGTAACGGTAGGCCGTTCGTCCTGTGACCAGAAGGTCGAATCCAGGACCGGTAAAGTTACCACTGAGGTACTCATGAGCAAGGTACCGTCCCCAAGCACTGCTCCCCGGGCGCTGCCCTTGTTAGCTGCCCACTGCTCCTTCATGGATGGGTCAAATGCAGAGGTCACATTTCGTTGTGCTGTGGTGTGTTCACAATGACAGATAATCACTCACTTTCACTCATTTAATTGCATTGGATTTTCTGTGTAGCCCAACCATTTTGGGGGGCCAAAAGTACTTGGACACTAGGGCTGGACGATATGACAGTGCTGTGAAAAAGTATTTGCCCTGATTTCTTATTTTTTTTGCATGTTTGTCACACTTAAATGTTTCAGATTATCAAATAAATTTAAATATTAGACAAAGATAACCCAAGTAAACACAAAATGCAGTTTTTAAGTGATGATTTTATTTATTAAGGAAAAATAACTATCCAAACCTACATGGCCCTATGTGAAAAAGTAATTGCCCCCTAAACCTAATAACTGGTTGTGCCACCTTTAGCAGCAACAACTGCAATTAAGCGTTTGCGATAACTGGCAATGAGTCTTTCACATTGCTGTGGAGGGATTTTGGCCCACTCTTCTTTGCAGAATTGTTTTAATTCAGCCATATTGGAGGGTTTCCGAGCATGAACCGCTTTTTTAAGGTCATGCCACAGCATCTCAATTGGACTCGGGTCCAGACTTTGACTAGGCCACTCCACAACCTTCATCTAGTTTTTTAAAGCCATTCAGAGGTGGACTTGCTGGTGTGTTTTAAATCATTGTCCTGCTGCAGAACTCAAGTGCGCTTCAGCTTGAGGTCACAAACTGATGGTCGCACATTCTCCTTCAGGATTTTTTGGTAGAGAGCGGAATTCATGGTTCCATCAATCACAGCAAGTCGTCCAGGTCCTGAAGCACCAAAGCAGCCCCAGACCATCACACTACCACCACCATGTTTGACTGTTGGCATGATGTTCTTTTTCTGAAGTGCTGTGTTACTTTTACGCCAGATGTAACGGGGTGCACACCTTCTAAAAAGTTCAGCTTTTGTTTTGTCAGTCCACAGAATATTGTTCCAAAAGACTTGGGGATCATCAAGGTGTTTTTTTGGCAAAAGTATGACCAGCCTTAATGTTCTTTTTGGTCAGCAGTCGTTTTCACCTTGGAGCTCTGCCATGCATGCCATTTTTCCCCAGTCTCTTTCTTATGGTTGAGTCATGAACACTGACCTTAACTGAGGCAGGTGAGGCCTGCAGTTTTTAGATGTTGTTCTGGGTTCTTTTGTGACCTCTTGGATGAGTCGTCGCTGTGCTCTAGGGGTCATTTTTATAGGCCAGTCACTCCTAGGAAGGTTCACCACTGTTCCATGTTTTCTCTATTTGTGAATAATAGCCCTCACCATGGTTCGTTGGAGTCCTAAAGCTTTAGAAATGACTTTGTAACCTTTTCCAGAACGATAGCTGTCAATTACTTTGTTTCTCATCTGTTCCTGAATTTCTTTAGATCGCAGCATGATGTCTTCCTTTTTTGGGGTCTTTTCGATACTTTTTAAGTGATTGAACAGGTCTAGCAGTAATCAGGCCTGGGTGTGGCTGGTGAAATTGCACTCAGACTTCCAAAAAATGTGATTAACCACCATTACTTTATGATTATACAAGGGGGGCAATTACTTTTTCACATAGGGCCATGTAGGTTTGGAGAGTTTTTTTCCTTAATAAATAAAATTATCCCTTAAAAATTGCATTTTGTGTTTACTTGGGTTATCTTTGTCTAATATTTAAATTTGTTTGATAATCTGAAACATTTAAGTGTGACAAACATAGAAAAAAAATCAGGAAAGCAGCTAATATGCATTATTAAATCAACTATTAAAGCTGAGACATTTTTATTGTGAGTTTATAGTAAATTAAGGAAGCACACAGCCATAGTCACAAACTTGATGTGGCAGAGTCACCTGAGAATATATATAGTCTTATGTTTTTAAGGGGATGGTACATAAACACATGCTGGGAAAGTATTAAGATAACTATTTCTCTTGAAAATAATTATTAAAAAATAATTGAAATAATTGTATCGTTTATAAAAATTGTACATTGTACCGACCACCTTTACATAAGTAATTGGACGGATAAGAGGTAAATGACGACAAAACACTGAACTTTGCTTTATTTCATTGCATTTAATTGCACTGGATTGACTAAATAATGTGGTCACTTTTGGGAGCCAAAAGTAATTGGACACTAGGGCTGGCTGATATCACAATTAGTTAAACATTTTTACCTTGATTACGATTAATTAATAAATTTTTTTGGTTATTTTGGTTTCATTGTTCAGTGTCCAGGTTTGTACTGTAAATATGCACTACTATTAATGCTACAATTTTTTTATTGTGATTTTAAAATAACTGAAGGCAACACACAGCTGTAGCTGCAGACTGAATGCGGGAGAGTCACATGGCTCAAGAATCAACAGTCAAGAATCAACACAATTGTCCAATTAGTTTTGGTTGCATGTGAACACTATGCAAACCAGGCCATAATAATACATTGACAGCTTATGCAACATAGATATAGAAAAAATTATATTTAAATTCACATTTTGTTCTTTCTTCATTATTTCATTGCCAATACGAGCAAAACTACTGGGTTAAGCTTTATTATTATTTTATTTCTGCTCAGCCGAAAATGAGCATCATTACTATTATAGATTTACAAGAAAACTCCAAGAGGTACTGACAGAAGGAAGGTAACAACAGGTGTTTGAACTCTGTGTCTAGAGATGGTCCCGTTTTCGTCCCTGCTACCCCTTTCTGATTCAACTCTTGCCTTTTTTTCATCCCTCTGTTATCGCAACCCCACTTAATCCTCTTAAGGCTGGAGAGAATCGCTCTTTTCTCGGGTGGGGGGCAAAACAGCGGCGCTCCAACCCCCCTCTCTCACCCGGCCCATGTTTCAGTCACACGTAATTATGCATCAGTGCCGCTTCGCACCCAGAAGCTTTTTAAAGGAGCAGGATAACTGTGAGCAAAATGAGAGAAACCTGGAAATTTCCTCTGAACTGAGGTTCTGTTTACACGAATGCAGATATTTTTCTAAACACATATTTTTCATGTTTTTTTCTTTTTTAAAAATTGTGTTTACACGACATTCAATTTGTGTTCCCAAAACGCATTTTTTGCGGTTTTGCAGTTTTTCCAATGAGCTCCAGCATTCAGAACGCTAAGCACCTTAAGCGGAAAAAAATGTTGGTGGAGACAGCTTTTTACAGCAGTGTTCAGAGCATTTCAAGTTGAAATCTATAAGAACAGCACTGGGCTTGTCAATGTCACGTCTTTCTTGCTAGCCAATCAAAATCGAGAAAGGGGTAGGACATATACAGTCAAGAACTCACTACAAATGGTGACGTATCTGGAGCAGCTGGAGAAAATTCCCTAATTGGTGGTACTCCCCAGCTGTCTTCTTGCACGGTTTATCTCAAGCACCCAATATCTAGTTCAAACGCTGCCGCTAATGCCAAGATGTGATTTCTCTCAATTGTAAAGATAATCTCTTTTATCTTGGCTAAACTACCGATCTCAAAGGAACACATTACAATGTTTACATGAAATAGGAATGAACGCGTAAGTGCCCAATGACGCTTTTTGATAATTTAGCAACAAGGGCTGAGAGAAGCGCCAAGAAAACGCTCTGGAAGTGGAGTTTTGACCGCTCTCACCTCAAAACTCCATAACACATCAGCGTTATAAGAAAACTGTTTTTTCCAGCAACACGTTTCCGTATTTACATGTATCCACAGAAAAATCTTCACTTTGAAGGGCCTTTAAAAAAATATGCGTTTGAGGTGGCTAAAACTCCATTTACGTGTAAATGAAAGAAGACCAAACGTGTAATAAAATATGCGTTAATAAAAATATCTGCATATGTGTAAACAGGCCGTTAATATTAGCAAAAAATTTACTTTATTCACCACTTTCTTTAGTTTTTCTTAAATTTGTTACATTCAAAGTCAATATTTCTTAGGAAAGTTACTAGAACGATTTTGTTCGTACCTGTAAACAAATCTCAAATAAGTAAACATTGGAGAGTGTCAAAATCAGGGTTTTAAGAATATCTTTTTCTTAAGAATGGTTATAAACGGGGTCCATCTGTATATTAATGTCTTAGTTTCAAATGTCCCTTTAATGCACAGCACGCAGTTTGCCTCAGGACGGTAAACACAGTCTCAAATGGTAAACAGTCTGACCTGCATGAGGACAAAAGCCCCGGTAAAATAAATTATTCACAGAGACTGATGGACGACGGTGTTCCTCCAGGTCTGATATCGACGCGGAGGCGAAACCTCGCTACATCTTAAGCCTTGTTCACATGACATGGTTTTGATGGTGTTTTTGAGTCACCGTCAAAAGTTCTCAATCAGGCGCAACTTCTAGGGGTGTAACGATACGCCGATCAATTCTGATACATTGATTAGGTGGTCACTGAGCCCATAGCATTGATCCAAAATAAATACCTCGACCAGACATTGTACATATTCTAACATCCCTCGCCAGGCAAGCAGGTTTCTTTAAATGTTAATTAAGTGTAATTATGCAGTAGGGGTGCACATAATCACATAATCGATGCACTGCGATGCAGATGTGTACCTTCTGCATCTAAGCAGTGGTAGACCATAATCAAGTATATTGGGGTTTTCAACTGGTGGTCTGCTGCGGGCGGCAACACAGGTGGTCCGTGACATGCAATTCAATTTCACTGCTGTGATCACTTTTTTAAAATAATTTCGTTTTATTTATTTTTCAAAACATTTCCAGATGATTTGGGCATCTTACTGTCTTACTGTTCATTCATTCATTCATTTTCTGAACAACTCTATCCCAACTGGGGTCGTGGGGGGACCGGAGCTTATCCCGGGCAGGCGCCAACACACCGCAGGGCACACACACAATCACACTCACATTCACACATTACAGGGCCAATTTAGAGTCACCAATTAACCTACATTACATGCCTTTGGACTGTGGGAGGAAACCGGAGCACCCAGAGAAAACCCACGCGAACACAGGGAGAGCATGCAAACTCCACACAGAAAAACCCTACGGCCGTCCCCGGGGTTCGAACCCAGGACCTTCTCGCTGTGAGGCGGGAGGCCTACTGTTCATTAATAATAAATTAATGCAAATATCTAAGAGTAATAGAAAAACATTCTTCCCCCCACACACAAACACACAGTGGACAGCCACAGACACAGGTCCCTTGGACAAAACCAGTTGAAAACCCCTGGATTACTTCATAAAGACATTGCTTGGTGATTCTCTGGCTATAGCATAAAATTTCATGTTAAAAAGAACATTCCGGTTGTAACTATGGCTGCCCATTCTGCATACAATGTGAAATGTAGAAAAATTGATGGGATGCATAGAGATATCGTATCGAATCGAATCGTCGACCTGATAATCATAATCAAATCGAATCATGAGACCAGTGAAGGTTTACACGTATAATATACACACCTGTGGGCCGTAGCTCAGGAATTAATAATGTTAAATACTGGCTGGGCGATGGGCTTACCATAAAGGCTATTAGCAAGATACCGTCTTAAAATGTGGTTGGTCGACAAGGTATGATAAGCCCACTGGGATGTTGCCCAGTTGTGTACAAAAATGCGCTTCGTAATAAATGGTATTAAGTTCATACAATTTACGTTTAATTTCTTATGATAACGTTTTTCTATTTGTCCACAGGAACCATATGTATTTTAATAGGTTCCTTTCATTAATTCCAACTCCATTAGCCATACCTTGACATTTCGCATTTACATTTGAGAACGACGACACCGAGATGTGCTGTGTGAAGTCTGCAGTACTTTTAAATGCCCATGCTCGAGGCCAGCTCCCTAACCGTTACACTACCAGCTGACCAACTGGGATGTTTTTAGTCAGCTTTATTGTGATACCGATATGGACGTGCACGTATTTATTCCAGATCATTATAAATAACTGAGCAAAAAATGATGTATTATCAGCTTTGCAAGTACTGACAAGTATGTGTTGCGTCTCACAAGTTTGCCCGTAAATGCCCTTCGTGTCTCGGTGATGGCCTGTTTTTGTTTTCCAGGAACGTACGAGCTTCAATTTTCCCTCGGCTGCTTGCGAACCTGCCGTCTATTCCGGGCAATGTAGCATGAAAAGGTGTGCGCACTTTAAGAACGAGGACGGAGAGGACCATCGACTCCCCGCCGTCATTAAGCTGCTCGAAAACAGTGTTCCATCGGCGGTGAGATCGAGATTGGCCTCGCCATCGCTTCCGTTTTGCCGGCTTCTGGCTGAACATTAAGGACGCAAGAGGATACTAAAATGGGATGTTTTCCCCCCTCGTTTTCCCATTCGCTCCCTTATTCCACAGATGAGTGCAGATAATTTTCTGTGGCGATTGTGAGTGATTACTGTATTACCACGGTAATATAAGGGTTATTTGGGAATGCAAAGAGAATTAATGACACATAAAAAAACTATTTTTTGCCTCGTCTGCCTCTTTCGGAAAGCTATAGCGTCCTCCGTGCCTGCGTCTTGTGATTACCTAAACGTATTGTAAATATGTCTCTCCTATGGGCTTTTACATAAATTTACATTTTTTAACACTCAGGAAACAGGGGCCCATTAGGGACGAGTTGTTTTTGTCCTTCCGTGCCGTTTGTTTGTTATGGAGTTCGACGGGGCCGACAAGGCCTCGCGTCTGGCGACATGAAGAGCACACAAGGCCGGTGATGGAAAGCTGATGTAAATATTTCTAACGGCACAAATATCGAAATGATCCACAGCACCGGCGAACTCAATAACCTGTTGGGTTTTGGTTGTTTTAACGGCAGTTTTCGGAGAAGAGAGTGAGAAACGAGGTATTGAAGAGTTTATTTTGACAAGTCAATATCGATATTGTTTGCTGAACGCAAATTATGAGGCGTCCACAAGTGTTTCAGGTAGGGATGGACGATATCACCTCAAATCAATATCACGATTAGTTGAACATTTTGTCTTGATTATGACTAATTAAATTATTTTGTTTTGGGGTTTTTTGGGAATTAGGATTCCACGAAAGCAGTTTCAGAAACCTGGGGTTAAATGCCAATGATTAATTGAATATTTTGCATCAATTACAATAATGATCAACTATTTATTATTTCTAATGAAAGAGTGCTTATCTTTGTGATTTTAAAATAATTAAAAGAGTAATTTAAAGTAGTGACAGACTGGACAGGACAGAGTCACACGACACCACACATACTAGTATGTTTGTAAGGCGACTGTAATGAACACACACTGAGGAAAGTGTTAACAACAGGGAAGTTACTAGTGTAACGGTAAGGAAGTTCACCCCGTGATTGGAAGGTCACTGGTTCAAGTCCTCGAGTCCCGGTAAAGGTACCACTGAAGGACTCATGAGCACTGTCCCCAAACGTTGCTCCCCAGGTGCTCCCCATGTCAGCTGCTTGCTGCTCCTTTACAGAGCTCACATCTGGTTGCGGTGCAAATAATATTCACAATGAAAAATAATCACTCACTTAACAGAATTTCAAAAGATAATTGAAAAAAGGCATGGCCAAGATAACTAGACTAGAGGTTCTGTAGGTTGGTTTTGAATATTTTTTTGATTAATATTACAACATCGCAGTGCAATGAACTGGAAGACACTTTATCAGATTTGCTCAGCTTGGTGCAATCTAAATGTTTACATGAGTATTGAATTGGGCAGCAAAAAGACTATATTGTATATTACTAGTACATACTTGCAGTATCAGCATTCATACATTCATCCATAAATTCCACTTAAGTCTATCTAAATAAATTATATAAATGCATTTATTTGTTAACCAATTTATTTGAGACTTGATTAGATTTGCATGATCTGTGCAAATAAACTGACCATAAAATCACCAAAAGACAAGACTCACTTATCAACTGTTCAAACCTGAAGCTGTTCAAGCAAACTCTTCAGACAGCAGTCTCACACATGACAACAGTAAAAATCCCGTTTATTTTGACTTTAACTCCTAGCAACTAGACAAATGAATTCACTGCTTATTATTTGGTTATTAAAACTTTGGTAAGATTTTTTTTGCATAGGATTTGATACTGATTAATAAAAATTTAAGCTATAATGAGCATCTTTTTTTTCATCTATATACATTAGTAACATAGATGGTAACAATGAACATTGTGATACTGATTAGACTGATTATATTAATCAAGACTGATTAATATAGGTAATATTTTATACAATATTTTTAAGATCTTTTAATATATTTTTAATAATATTTTTATAATTTGACTCTATTCAAGCAAACTCTTCAGACACCTGTCTCACACATGTGGATGATAAAAATTCCCATTCATTTTTCAGGCAAAAACATTGCATGCCATTTAAAAAGTCACTATGACCAAAATTGTGCATGTGACTAATAATTAATAACAAAATTAATGGGAACTTTTAACATATGCTTGAGGCTAACATTAAAAGTTCCCGTTAGTTTCTAAATATTGGTCACACTGGCATCATTGCTGTTGTAAACCACTATCCTAATATAAATAGGAATGAAATACACACGTTTTAATGGATTTCCATAAACACTCTACATGTCTATGTTATTCAAATACACGATGAACATAATTTAATATGACCAATATAGAAGAAGGTTTAGTGTTGGCAGCTGCTGCCATCTAGAGGCCAGAAACAACCACATCTGCTGAATTTGGGAGATTTAGTTTAGGCAACTTAATCCACAGGTCATCTGATTTAGGTTCCTGAGCACTGCAAATTACTTAAAAGAATCATTTCATCTGACCTTTACAAGAAAAATCTGTCTTCTTGTGTTACATGTATGCAAGATGGATAAAAGTACTGTGGACCCCAAATTAGCATTTTTGAAGTTGAAAATGCCTTAATTTCTCCAAAACTGCAGGTTTGTACACATCTTTAAATTATCACTCAAAATATTTTATACTTAGGACCTTACATATTAAGAAACAAGTTCGTCCATGTGATGTAACAATCACATACAGTCCATAAAAAGCAAAATGAGTTTGTTTCCATTTGAACACGAAATGTGAAACTGGAAGGTGTCTATTTAAGGAAACATAATATTCTACATTTTTCTGTTCACTTTCATTTTTCGATTTAGCTTCTTACAATGTTTCAACTTAAATCTGTCAATTTCTATTTTAACAGCCTTTCCATAACAGTTGGTAGTGTAATGGTTAGGGAGTTGGCACTGTGATCGAAAAGTAACACTTAGATATATTATATAACTCATGAGTCACGAATATGGGGTATATACCGTCATATACCGGAGCATATACAGTCATGATTGAATCCGCCAGTTAACTTTCTCTACAGCGGGAAACATACAAGTACATACAGAGTGAATCTTCTGGTAGAGTTGTCTTGATGCTTTGTCATTTATTTGGAAGTGCATTCATTCTCATCGCAAGCCACGTTTAATTTCTTCTATGAAAAAGCAACAATTCAGCCAGT
>JAVGVS010000057.1:0-125000 GCA_032718565.1 Distichodus sexfasciatus | reverse complement strand
GAAGCAAACACAGTTAATTAACGTACTTTTCAAAAATCTTGTGCTAATGCTCGTTGCCATGTTCTTGGTGTATCGTGAAAATGCGTCCGCCGCTCAACGCGCATAACTATGGTTCCGCTTATGACTAGTTTCGACGTTTCAACGTGTTATTTATAATAAAACCATCCTTTTATAAACGACAACTTTCTAAAAATGTATGTTTCCAATATATCATAAAACATTGGTAAAATCAATACCAAAATTAACTGAATGTTCTATCCCAATTACGATTAATGAACGATTTCTTTGTTTCATTTGGTTTATTATTTGATGTTTTGTTGTAGTTTGCGCTCATAGTTCACTGACAAAATTTGTATTTTAAATCAGCTCAGCTATTAATGCAGGGATAATTTTCGACACCCAACATTGTCGAAATATTATTCATGACGCCAAATCAATCATTCACGATTAATTGAACATTTTGCCTCAACTGAGATTAATGAACGATTATTCAGTTTTATTTTGTTTATTATTCATGCCCTCATAGTTCACTCACAAGATGTGTAAATTACATTTCAGTGATCACTTTAAGCACCGAAGTATAGCTGTGTACTGACTAGAAGTCTCTATTTATAATCACACAGTTGTCACAAGTGTTGAACTGTAACAGCTGAATGAATTAATATTTATTTTTACTATTTACACAGATAATGGTCTTAAGAACTGCTGTCTACAAAATGACGTATATTTCGGGACAGTTCCTATATAAAACTTCAAAAATTAAAACTCTTCTTTAAAGTATACAGGAGAATGTAAAAGTTTTATCGTTAGTTCATTAATTTTTCGAACCGGATAAGTTCTAGTAAGTCTTTAGGATTTCCTACAAAATGATGTATAATTTGGGGCGGTGCCTAAATTTCAACGCTGCCAAAATTACAACTCTTCTTTAACTTAATTTAGAGAATGTGAATGTTTTTTGATAGTTCTTTAATTTATTCTTCATTTATTTTAGATATTTTCCACAGAGAATGGAAGCTCTAGTACGGCTTGAGAACGGCCTACAAAATGACGTATATTTTGGGGTGGTGCCTAAATTAAAACTCTTCCAAAACCACAACTCTTATTTTACTGATATAAGAGAATGTGAACGTTTTCGACAGTTATGTAATTTATTACTAATTTATTTAAGATATTTTCCATAAATAACGGAAGGGGCGGGGCCTAAAGTAAAGCATTTCCGGCTGTTTTCTAGTAGTTTCCTGCGCATAGCGTCGCTTGTGTAAGGCCGCGTCGCGCGTCTCTTACGATTGGAAAAGTTTACAACAAAGTTGCCTATTTAGTGCGTTTTACGCGCATAAAAAATGGTTTTCGAAAGAGAAAACACTACATTCGGGGACCCTGAAGATGAGGTGAGTAAAACACGTGAAATGTTACGTTTATGCACTAGAAAGCAACGAAATTGACGCATAACTTTACACCCGAATGTTACTAATAAATTGAATATTTTAGTTTGGATGAATATGTTTATCTCATCTGAGAGTTTTTGACTTAATTCATGCTTTTAAATACTGTAGTTGGTCATTAAGAAGTTATATTATCTTTTTATATTCTTTATTCTCAGTGTAAAGCACTATTGGCTGTATTTATTTCGTGAGGAATGATATATAAATAAAAATTATTATTATTACTGTTAGTACATTAGTGAAGTTAAACTCCAAGTTGGTAATTAAAGAGGAAAGAATAAGTAGAGTGGTATAAATAATAAATCATCATTGTAATTGAATTGAATCGATTTATTTGATTTATAGTCTCGGATTTGCGTTACTGTCTTTTTTATGCTGGAAGAGTCACTTTTCACATTATTTGTCTTTTATAGAATAAGCCCAAATGAAAATCCTGAAATGTACAGTTGAAGTCAGAAGTTAACATCTGCTTAGGGTGTAATTATTAGAATATATTTATTCAGTATATTTTATTTTAGCAAACTGTAGTTTTGGCAACTGTTTAGGTTTATCTATTTTGACCTATGTAATTTTTCCTGGTAAATCTTTATTGACTGATTATTTCGCTTTAGACAGACTCCATTACCTATTACACGAGTTTATATACAGGTTTACCTACAAGTTGCCTGCGCTGGTAAAACGAAAAATTATGTCAAGACTTCAGGCAGTTAGTCAGTTTGCTTCTGATTGGCTGATTAGACTCAATTTAAAATGTACTTGTGGATGTATTTCTAGGCCTACCTTTAAACTCTGTGATTCTTTGATGGACATAATGGAAAAATCAATAGAACGCAACCAAAAAGTTAGGACAGTTGGTAATGTAACGGTTAAGGAATTGGCCCCGTGATCGAAAGGTTGCGGGTTCACTTCCCGGACCGGTAAAGGTACCACTGAGTTACTCGTGAGCGAGGTACCGTCCCCAAGCACTTCAGACTTCAGCTGTAGGTCTTGGTGCAGATCAAACTCATCCCAAACCAGACTGATATTTTTGTCTAATGAAGGAGCGCATATCTTTTCTTTGTGATTTTAAAATAATTTAATGATACATACACAGATGTAGTGGCAGACTGGAGTAGGCAGAGTCACGTCATAACAAGTAAGTTTTTATGGTGACAGCACATGAACACACAATGGGAAAAGTAGTAGTCAAAGTCAAAGTCAACTTTATTGTCATCTCTGCTATATACTGTACAGATACATAGAGAGACGAGACGACGTGGCTCCAGGTTATTTCCAGTGCAAACAAACAAAGAACAGTAGAACAGACAATAAATAGGCAGTGGCACGACTAGGCACATGGAATAAACAATAAATAAGTAAAATACTAAAATATACATTAAACAAAATACATTTTAAACCAGACGATATACAATATACATTTTAGACTAGACAGGGAATTTTTTTTTTTTTAAATATATATATATAATTAGAGGCTAGAGACAGACTTAGAGGTAAACATGTTTGTCAAGTCAGGATGCAGTATTCTTAACAGGTTGAAATTGACATTTACACTGAGTGTGCAAGAGGTAGAGTTATAATAGACAGATACTATATCCGGACTATTTCCAAGTACAATGTTCAGTATATGTGCAAATATGCAAACATTTAAACAGGTGCAAATTGACATTTTACATTGGATGTGCACGAGGTAGAAGGTTATAATATGACAGATACTATATTCGGCTATTTATGTGTACAGTGTTTCAGTGTATGTGCAAACATTTGTAAAGCAGCATATAATGTTGTATATAAATAGTAACAGAATTCTCACAACATTTGAAATGTTTTTCATCAGTTATTCGAGTAATCGGATAATAATTAAAAAAAAAAACAGAAAAAAGACAATACCTTTGTTTTTAGGCTTATTCTAGTGTATGAGTATAAATTAGCCATATGCACTTTATATTGTTGTATTCAGGACGTCCTGCACTACTCAAATTTTGATGTGTAAATGCTGACACAGTTATGAAATCAGCACATTTCTGATGAAAACTGACTTGTGCCTGTAGAAATGTTGAGGTTTTTTTTTAGCTTTATCAGAACAAAGAATAAAATTGTTTGATAAATAAGTGTTCTGTATTTCTTCTTTCCTATTGATTAAAATATAACATTATAAAATTGTAAAAAATCTGATCAATTGAAATTGAAGAAATACTTAAGTTTTGGGTCATTTTGAACCAAATTGGCCTATAAAACGAGCTGCTTTTGCTTTTTGGTTAAGCGTGCATATCAGAATAAACTTTGGAAAATCTATGGGAAAATCTCAATAAACGGCTATATTGTGAGTAGAACGCTCGTTGTTGTGGTTATTTATCATATTTAAAATATGCGTGTTGTCTGTAATAAAGGGGACGTTTTCACTGAACTGAAGCGTTATAGCGAGTTATGGAGCTCACATGGCGCTCACAAGCATGTTAAAATTGCGCAAAATGTCATTTATTCATTTTTGCGTATTTACATTTGTTTTTGTGCACGGAATATCTCACAAATATTTTCACTTAGAGATTGATCAGGTCTTGCCTTGATCGCGCCTCTGAAAACGTTGTGCATCATTAATAAGCGTCCGTGTGAAACACAGGCAACGCATGCTCTAGTGAGTAAGATGAATTAAACGAAGCTTCGAATCTAGAAAAATTGCCTCGACCATTTTTTGTAATCCAGTTAATCGAGTTATTTGAATAATCGTTTCAGCTCTATTTGAAATAGATTATGTAGATTAGAGTTTTGGCTCAACATGGCTCTACGTACTGTAATGTGTGTGTTGATATTTCTCGTTTGACACTTTTTTCCCTTTAAGGAGGACCATGCTCCAGTAGAGGAAGAGGAACCAAATGAAAAAGAAGTAAAGGAGAAAATCGTGGTAAGCTGAGAAGCAACATTCTGTTATTTTCCAGGTCACCAATTTAGGAGCGCCGCTACGAACCCAGACAAATTATTTGATACTGGCAGACTGTTTCTATTATATGATATGCAATTTTTTTTTCATGTACAAATGTCTAATTATAACAGTTAAAAGTTTTACAGGATCCCTTAGAAACGGTAAGGCAGAAGTGTGAGCAAACAGAACACTGTGTACACGCGCGACAAAAGCTAGAGGCGTGCGAAGCTCGAGTCAGCTCCAGATCACAAACCACTGAGGAATGCACAGAGGAACTCTTCGACTTCCTACGCGCGCGAGACCACTGTGTGAGTAACTGGAGGTGTAACGATACATCAAACTGCATCGGTACATCAATTTAATGACCGACAAGCCCGCAGCATGGATCCAAAAATCATACATATTATAGCATCACTTTATAGTGAACAGCAGTAATGAATAATGACAAATATTTTAAATATTATTAAATATAATTATTGTTAAGTAATGCATTTAATTTTATACAACTGTATAGTGGAAGAAAACCCAAAAGTTAATGTTTTGCGCAAACACACATGACATAAAATTTGCCTACGAGGTCTATTCAGTATTTAATAGACAGTTCTCACCTGAGAATTCAAAATCTCAATTACAAAAACACTGAGAAATATCTGAATCTTTGTAAAAACTGTTAAAGTGGGTTTTAAAAACAAATTTCTTCTTCAGAGCGCTTGGTGAACAAGGCCCATTGAGCTTGATCTTTAATATAAATGTTTTTAATTGTTGCAAATTATTTTTCAACTATTGTAAAGACAAGTATTTTTCATATTTTTGAAATACATTTTTGCATATTTGTTCATTTCTTTCCACCAGGTGACACACAGAGTCTTCAAATTTCTGAAATGAGCCACAGTCTATCTCACTTCTACAAATTCCATTTATGCAAATTCCATTACTATATATTCTGTGTTTAACTACTACATCTATAAGGGCTACATCAGGAGAGGATGAAATGTCTCGTTTTTGGGCCAGTTTTGATCAGTATTGATGTATTATGATATAGAGCCATGAAATACCCCTGGAGGAAACATGACCTGCACTTTTATTGCAGATTCCCTGTAAAGCTCTTGCATTGGCACTGAAGTTCCAGATGGCAGCACACAACACTATACTGGTCAGGTAAAGCCACTGGGCCTCATTTTCTTAAATTTGTTCTTTAAAAAAAGTTACGACATTTCAGTAGTATTATACCATACAATTGTAGAATTGATCAGTGCTTATCAGCTAATGTTTAGCACAGACATGCCTGCAATAAAAGTTGCTCTTCAGCAGTTGTATGTTCTGTTCTTACCACGAAAAAAATCTTAACTAACAAAACATTGGTGAGAATCTTTGTAAACATGCTAAGGAGAACGTATTCCTTTAAACAGTTGGCTTATTGATCTTACCATGATGATTAGAGCCATAAAATACATTTTGACTACAAAATGTTTTGCATTGGCACAAAAGTTCCACATGATGGCAGCACACAACATTCTTCTCGTTAGATAAAGTTATTGGGCGACTTTCACCAACCATCCTTAACAAGCAATCCACTTATACAGTTTTCACTAAGATTATGACGTTCACCAATGTTTTCATATTTAAGATGTGTATCTAGCTGAAGAACAGAATCTACAGATGGTGAAAAGCAATCTTATGCACATTTATGTTTATGAGACTTGTTATATATACATACACACACACACACACATACAGTGCTGCTTAAAAATTTGTGAATCTGTCTAAAACAAGGCACTCACTCACACCTGATTGTCAAGCAGTTGATAGGAAAACACCTGACTCTATTTGCACCTTTAACTTCTTTGCTAATTCAAGAGGTTCACCTACTTTTGCAACACTCATGTAATATTGCATCATTTTCCTCAGTAAATAAATAAGTAAATAAATAAATCAGTTATATCTTTGTCACATTTGTATAATTAGGTTCTCTTTATCTAGCTTTAGGACTTCTGTGAATATCTGATATTTTGTCATTTATGCAGAAATATAGAAAGTTCAAAAGGGTTCACAAACTTTTAAGCAGCACTGTGTGTGTGTGTAGTATTTAAAGATCTTAAGAACAAATTTAAGACTATTTTTAAATAAGTGAATGAGGCTGCTTGAGTCCCAGTTTCACACACCCCCACACAGCTTATCGGCGGCCAGTTGAGTGCACTATATTACTTGTGAAGCATTCCTTCAGGCTGGAATTTTGATTAACATTTTGATTTATAGTGCTGCTCATAAGCATAAAGGCAGACCGTGTTGAATGGTACATTAACTAGCATGACATAACAAGCACTCCAGTCTAATTGAAGGTCTCCACTGTGCTAATATTAAACCATTTTTCACTTTGTGCTACCACAACACAATGGAACTGGTACAACACACTGCTGTAGGCCCTTCTGATTCCCCCCCTACTAATAGCCTTTAATGCACATAAAAGCATCAGAACACTTGTTTACCCTGAAGTGCACCTTACAAATGCAAATCTCCTAAATAACAAAACTTCCTAAATAACAAAAGCAAGCGAGTTTGGATGTGTTTATGCACATACACAAAACCTAGACGTCTGATGTTAAAATAATGTGCTTAGATTTAGAATTACTAGATAAAATGGGGGAAAAAAACACATTAGAAAAACTAATGTAATAAATAGTGAGAGGGAAAAACAGGTCATACATTTCCGGTGAAAACAAGATGAAAAGCAGGTGGTTACATGTGTTCACCTAAGATTTCATGTTTACTGAAAGAAATTAAATCAAACTGATCAGGAAAAATATTTAATAAATACAGTGTGAGAATGTACAAGCTTTATAAATAAAATCACATTTTTAAAAAAGTGAGAGGTTTGAGGTTCTGATAATTACCATGATAATCAGTTTCAAGCATCACACCATCAGAAAATACATATATGAAAAGGAAAAATCATAATAGTTTGAGCAGCTCGTGCACATGGTGCACAGTCCAGAGTCGTGTTGATCTTCACCAGCGCGCATTCTCTTTGTTGCTTTTTCCAACAAACTCGTTCATGGAGGACTGTAAAAAACATTACAGAAAATAAATGACGCAAAACTCAAACCGAATGTCACCGCAGCCCCAAACAGATTATTTAAAAACCATGAAATCCATCATAATTCAACCTTTTTAGCCAAAGAATTATTAGAAGCATGAAACATTTAGGGAAAGCAAAATACAATATTTACTGCCACCAGAAACGCATAGTTCTGAGTCAGGCCACATGAGATTTGTCTTAGAATTAAACTTTTGAGTTTAATTCTGTCAGAACAATTTAGAAAGATTGAGATTCATCTTGGCACGGGATGCTAATGTAATTTTGTAGTCTGGGACATTAACGTGACTACGTCCTCTAGTTCAGATATTCATGTCATGCGCTTTACTCTTTCTGGCTTCTATTCAGGTAAACCCTGGAACTTAATATATTCTTGAGCTTAAACATGTCTCTTTAAGGGCAAGCATTTTGAAAATACGGATGTAACCATGTTTAATGTCTTAGCACCAACAACCATAGTACATTCTTTGACAACATACTAGGCAATACACTTCATTCTGATTCTGATTCATATTCCTCTATTTATATTAGTACACACATAGTATATAGTGTATTTCAACTTGTATTGTTTAGGGCTGGGCAATATGACCTCAAATCATTTAAATGAACATTATCTTGATTAACATGATTTTTGTTTCACAGTGTACAAAGAACAAAGGCGGCGGCACATAAAATAGGCTAGAAATAGACTCTATAATCTAAATATAAATAAAGGGACGGACCAATTACAGGCAGCCCAAGTCTCCCGGAAGTCCCGGGAGTCTGCCGCATATTGATGCCCGCAAATTGAATAAAATATCCTGGAAACTAGAGCAAGCAAACAAGAGCATGCAGTAGCGTGTGCGTCACGCACTTGAGAAGCGTGCACATGACGGAATATGAGCGAGAGAGAGAACGTGCGTAAGTGTGGATTAGTGTGTGTGTGCCCGTTCATGTAGCCCGTGCTAGACAAAGAGCTTTCTACCTGCACTTAATAAAATGTTATTTTTGAGCATTTTTGCAAAATAAATGAAATTAAAAAAAAAAATTTACTTTGCAAAATAAGCCAATCAGATTTTAGTGCGGGCAGGTTAGGGTGTGGGACCTCACTAAAATTAGTTTTTTGCAGGTTGGGATGTCTGCAGTTAACCAAAAATTAATTGAATGTGTCCTTTGAATCATGCCGATGACAGATAAAATTCTGTTACTGCTTTCTCCATGTGTTAAGTGTGCCACTACGTCTGCATGTGTTTCCTAGTTTAAAACTCAGATACGCACTCTACCATTAGGGAAAAAAATCCCAGCATTAATATTAACTAGAACTGCAAGTAGTTATCAACGGGGTCCAAGCACTGGCGCGGCCCTCCTTCCGGACGCTGCTATTCCAAATGATTCCAGAGATATGAGCTAAAATGTATTGAACATATTGTAGGACCCCTCTTGGTGGACTTTTTTGATGTGTAGGGTCAGGTGACCATCCCATATCAGCAGTCCAAAGGGTTTCTACCGACTTGCACAGTGTAAGCTATACTACATGAAATGTATGGCAATGGATAGCCATTGTAATAGGCCACACCCCCTTTAAGCAATCATGGCCATATTTTAGGGCTTGACTCAGGAGTTCAGATAGATGAAGTCTACCATATTTGTTATAGCGCCCCCTGTTGATCAGATTGCAGTCTCTTTGGCTGACGTCCAAAGCTCAGATTGGTTTTGTTTGGATGTTTTTCCTCAGAAGATATAGGCTTTACAGTAATTATGGGCCAAAGCTAGAATATGAATTGATCCAGAACTGTACACAACTTTTTGCCTAGACAGAGCCTAGATAAATATGTGCCAAGTTTCGCAAGATTCGGACAAACGGTGTTGCAGGAGTTTAATTTGAATTTTTACAACATGGCGGGAATTTCAAATTTATCTCAGTTCAGGAGATACTACCAAAACGTATATTGGTTTGCAGTAGCACCACCTATAGGTGGACATGTGCCATTTTTGCTCTCTGAGGTCCGACACACAATCCTGATCAGTCCACCAAAGGGTTTTGCTATAATGTATACTTTTTAGGCTGTGGTTGGACATTTGCATAGGAAAGAGAAAGAAAAAAAAAAATCTGAACGAAAACTATAGGATTCCAGCCTTTTGTGCTTGGATCCCTAAGTATAGAAAACGAGTGAAATATTAGGGCAAAAAACAAACAAAACCCCCCCATCAAATGTCAAGTTCATTTTGATAATGATTTGAGGTCATGCAATTCAGCCCTATATATCGATCAATTTTAGATATATTTATATATAGTGTCCCAACACAGACAACCAAATCTAGCTTTTTATATTAGAGCACGCATTCCGATTTAGCCACGAAGGAGTGAAGCAGTACCGACCTGCATGAGAAGCCTCTCTTTCCTCAGCTTTTTGTAGAAAAGCATCACGTCAGGATTCGCCTGGACCACTCTAGGGTCGAAGTCCATCACGCGAAGCCCCTCCAAACTCCGGGCTCGGGACAGAGCCACGTAGGCCTGACCACTCTCGAACACTCGGGCCAACGAGATCTCCACACAGTCCAGGGTCATACCCTAAAAAAAAAAAACATAAAATAAGAGTCTCACAGCACAAATATTACACTTTACTGGGTGAAACAGCTTGGACGTAAGCACCTACTTTTTTCTGCAGCTTTAAGTATAACTAATGTATTAAAACGGAAGCTTAGCTGCAGCTTAGATATTTTTAATCAGAAATAGCTTGAAAAGCTGCCGTTTAAGAGTAGCATAAAGCCATAATCAATATTCCAACTCTGTCTGTCCATCGCTCAGAGCGAGACTTTAAACCCGGTTCTGTATTCCAGCTGCACTCATTCGAGCAAGGGCAAAATGTACCAAAACCAGATATGATGAGCTGAAATCTGTAATCAATACTAAGCTCTGCTGACCTCATACCACACGTACAGACGCCTCTAATGGGAGGACATTAGTGTTGGAGCAAAACACGGTCCAAATTGTAACTGCAGGCCATGATTCATGGCACTGCACAACGGTTTGTGAAAAATGAGTCAGAAATGTGACCTTCAGACAGCTCAGCATTACTTCACAATTTAAAGTAAAGGCAAAAGGCAAAAACAGTAAAGGCAACTTCAACCTTGTAGATTTGGCAAAAATTTATGACCTCCCAAATTTGTGACCTGTGATCTCGGAAAATATCTTTTTTTTCCCTAGTAAATGTTAGTTTTGCTTGTAAAGTTACCACTTAAATCTCTCTAATCCAAATTTTTCTGGCTGTATGTTGTCATTGTTTCCACAATATGATTTTAATCTTGGAGAATATTCAATATTTTCTTCTCATACATTTACGAAAAATTTGAGGGTTTTTCTTGCAAATGTATGGCAGTGTCAGAGAATATCCAAGTTTTTTCATGTGAATGTATCAATTTAATCTCAGATAATATCCAATGTTTTCCTCTCATACAGTCTGCAAAATTATAATTTTACAATATCAGAGAATATTTGTTTTTCTTCTTATAAAGTTACAACTTCAACCTTGGAATGACATTTTGTTTCCTCTGAATTTTCTCCTCTTCTTCATCTCCAATTATAATAATTATTATTACTATATTACAGTGGCCATGAGGCACCATCACTGTATAAACTGCTAATTAAATGTGAAATTCTCTATCGTGATAAGTCAATATAAAAAAAGCGAAATAGCGTGATGTTTTTGCCGATATCGCCCAACTCTAAGTCTTATAATGGATAAAGCTCCGGCAGCTTCACAACCATGTTTTCCACAAACAGAGAGAGAGAGGACATGAGGTGAGAGAACTAACGAGAGACACTCAGGATGAGCTGTGAGTGAAGTGTGAGTCAGTGGTTTACTGGCCCAGAGCGAGTTAATTCAGGATGAATCGAGTGAGGGGGAAGTAGAGACTCACTTGGCTCTTGTGTATGGAGATGGCCCAGGCCAATTTTAATGGAAGCTGCTGTCGGCTCAGGTACACTCCTCCATTCGCCTTAAATGTCCAGCGCTCACGCTTCATCACCTCCACAGCACCGCACAGGAAACGCACACGGGGGAGACCTGAGCACACGAACAACAACAACGCAGAGAGACGAGAGCACAGAGGTTCAGTATATACAGCCATATTGATAGTGCTTCTCAAATACCTAGGGTTAGCGAATTAATTGAAAATTTGTGAAAACTATTTTTATTTTTGACAACAAACTATGGCTAAACTTTGGCTATTTTGATGACATAAAATATAAGGATATCAAGGTGATGCTGATTTAAGGTGATATTGACCAGCCCTGGATAACACAAGTTTCACAGAATCACAGAAACCAAATTTGTTCTATTAATATATTCAAACAAAAATTTCAAAACTGTTGAAAAAGAATTCCATTATTTAATGCTTGTGATAAATGTTCAGTCGTACAGGGTATTTTTGTTTCTACCTGACTATTAAAATGTTATTTTTGAGCTTTTTACAGGGATTAAAGTTCTCCGTCGTTACGACGGATTTCCGTTAATTGTAGCGAGTCATCGACGGATTTCCGTCAATTACACTGTTCCGCCTGTCCTTAATGTTTTAAATTCACTTTTCATAATTTTAATGCTGTATATATAGGCTTACATTTCTCAAATAGTGTAATAAATGTCTTAATTTTAGTTTAAATAGGTCTTAAATTAAGGAAAGACAAAGTGTATTCAGCCTGCTGAGGAGGATGTGATCAAAGCCTGGAGTGGAGCGAATGCACGTTCCTCTCTCCACTCTAAGCGTTTTGTTATCACTCCGGTATGGATCCACTCCGAGTTTTGGTTTAGTTTTGAAGAAGTACATGTCAGGCTACGGCTGAGGTATAACTATATTTAAGATAGCATGGACACACTTATAATGCAGGAAGGCTCCGATGTTTCGGAGATTGATAAAAGTGTAAAAAATAAATGGAGATGGGCTTGGCTTAGCGAAATTGGGGAGAATGGCAAGCCTTTTAGTTCGTGGGCTAAAAAAATCAAACAACCAGGTACGTGTCTTTGCACAGTATGCCACAGGAAACTTCAATATGGCAATAATGGCAAAAAAGTGCTAGCTCGCCATCAATCAGAAGCTAGTCACAATGCTGCCGTTCGTGCTCTACAGTACACATGCTCGCTGCCTGGTGCGACAAGTACCACAACGGAGATTCATGCATCTATGGCTGACCGTGTGTGCGATGTAAAAGTGCGCATATGTTCTTTCATAGCGGAGCATGACCTGTCGTTCACAGTCTCACAACCGCTAGTTAATTTAATGCAATCAGTTGTCAAAGACAAGAGTGCACGTTCAAGATTGTCTATGTCTAATGCACATGCCTCCTACTTGTACACACATGGCATTGCTGCTTATTAGAAATCCGAATTGTCATCTAAGCTGAAAACGAAGATGTTTTCTTTAAATGTAGATGAGGCAACAGATGGAAACATGGACAGGATTCTGAATGTTCTTGTTCGGTACTATGATGAAGATGTGGGAAAAGCACTTTTTGGAATTTAATGGTGATGCTATTACTTTTTTTCCCTGTTCATTATTAAGAGTTTCACAAAACATTGTTTGGTGTTATAAGATAAATAAAAACATGCACTGAAAAAACACTTTTTGAAAAAGCACTTTTTGGAATTTAATGGTGGTGCTATTACTTTTTTCTGTTAATTATTAAGAGTTTCACAAAACGTTGTTTGGTGTTATAAGATAAATAAAAACATGCACTAAAAAGATGTGTGGTAGATGGTTGATTATTTGTCAAGGTATGTTTTTTTCAAAGATTACAAAAAGCTTTTAAAATATGCAAACTGGCAATATTAAAGCGGTTTAATCTCCCCTTAAAACGCTATTGGTCTCAACTATTTAAATAAAGTGTTTGTTAAAGGAATATGGCTTGGCCTGAAAAAAGTTCAGTCAGAAGAATTTTTTTCACTTTAATCCCTGTTTTTAGCAAAATAAATGAAAAAAATTTTATTGCACAGCTTTAATGTGTAGCTAAATTAAATAAAAATAAATGTTTTATAATCAATTAGTCACATTGACTTTTCAATGAAATACAAGTTTTGAGTTTTTATCCAAAATTTAAATTGCAAGTTAACATTTTTTTCTAAAGTTGTTGGTAAAGGTACACCACTCCCTTTTTGATTCACAGTGTAAATGAGACAGATGTGGGCAGTACGACAACGTATTCATGGAGCAAATCTGAATATTAAGTGATGGTACATCTGAAATCTTAATATCCATCACCACTGCTGAGGGATAAAGCCATCATGAACAGAGGTGTTGATAGATACCTTGGTTTCCAGGTAAGAAGTCAATCACCACGCCTCTGGCGCCGTTCACAAGACCTCTCTGGACATCGAGATTTTTGGTAAGCATGACCTAAAAACACAAAATGAAGTCAGTTTAAGTTTATATTTGACAATTCACAATTAAAAAAAAATTAACTACATAGATGAATATAATATAGATACATATATTTGGGGACAGTTTGAGTACTTACCTGTGCTCCTACTTTAAGCTGTAACACCTGACCGACTGGACTCTGGGCATCAATGGTTTTAACTAACATCGGGTCACTGTCCACTGCCTGAAACACTCGCAAAGGCCCTGAAATGAACAAACCAGAACACGATGAATAATCTAGTTCTTCAAAGGCTGGACAATTCTTCGAAAATGACAGTCACAACCTCTAATTGATCTAATCTTACCCATGTTTACTTTTGGGAACCGATTTGGGAAACAATTGGCTGATGCCGATATACAGTGTTTTTCATGCGTATATCTGCCGATACGATAAATGAAGGTAAAGTTGAGTGTGTAAAGACAAGAGACTTTGCCCACCAAAGTTCCACTGCACGGTCAGAATTTTGGCCCAAAAATAACGCCATAGTTCTGACATTTTAAGAAGTGCGCAAGATTTTAAGAGACAGTAACTTCCCACTCTATGTAGTGTACTAAGTCAAATAGGGCATGTGTGTGACTCCATGTGCACTACCTAGTGCGTAGAGAGTCGTTAAACTACAACCCCGGCTATTTCCTGAGATGCATACTACCACAGAAAATTATGATAAGAGTGCCTTACCAACACACTATTAAGTGCAGCAGTACACGGCTCGGGATACAGCCCATCTCTGACTCTGGACATGCCTGGCACAAGAGCTACCTTTCCAGCGTACGATAAATGCATCATCAAATATCAGACAAATCTAAGCATAGGTCCAATATAGACACGAGTCCGATATTTTCGTGCATCATTCATTATTTTTAATATTTTGATAAAGCTGTCTGACTGTTAAAGGTACCAACATGAAACCACCTCTTAGGTCAAATATAACACACACTAAAGGTACTATAGTTAAAGCACACAGACGTGAAGAACCATCAACACCCAAAGCAAGAGGAAGTTTGGCATCACAGCTGGACACGCTGATGGTCAGACCTGGTAACTGTCGGAGTTTGTTCTCATTAGTGAGCTCCACGTCGTCCTTGTGTGTGCACAGCCTGGTTGCCAGGATACCGTCCCTCTCGATGCGGTTGTTGGAGCTTTTCAAGAGCCGGGCGGTGACTTCCTCACTCACCCTGGCGGAAACACATACGTCTGAGGTCAGCATGGGGTCAAGACTAAAGGTCACGTAATTGCTCGATTTCATGTAGGAGGTGATCGAACATGTGAAAAAGAAACGAGAAAGATCTGAGAGTTCAGCTGTACTGCAGTTTAATAAGTATTTGTGCATTTGTGTATTTATATGTTTTGAAATTAACTGTAAAACATGAAACATTAAAAGTTATATGAGCGTCTATAGTTTTAATAATTTAATGTCAAAACACAATCAGGTTTCAATGAAGTTTTGGAGGTAAAGAGTGTTCTGAGAGTGAGTTAATTGGGTACAGAACCATCCCGCTGAGGCCCAGATGAATTGGAATTGGGTCGGTTTGACTTGGTATGGTACCTGCCCACTCTGACAGCCTGCAGGAGGGAGATGAAGGTCCGGTCGGTTTGCCTGCGCACCTCTGTCAGCTCCATGTTCACCTGGATGCATTTGGACCAGGTCCGGGCCTACAGGGGGAGCAACGAGGACACAGCGACTGAGCACCACACCACAACACTACTGAGCAGCACAGCGGACTGAATTCACACATTTATCCAACATCCAGACCAGCAGCGGGAATGAAAATTACAGATTCAAAAATGCAGTAATGAGCTCTGATCATGATCACTTTTGTATTAACTTCCTTGGCTACATGTCTTCTAAAATTGATTCAAAAAATATTTTACTTACATACAAAGCACTTTATGGCTTAAAAGCTGAACCACTTTCAAATTTTACTGTGGCTTTTGATATATTATTTTTAATTTGTAGCACCTCTATTTTTTCCCCTTTTTAATGTAGTTTTACATTTTTAGTTGTTCCTTTTTTATAACCGTCTAAGAAATTTGTCTAATATGTCAATCAGCTTGCACTTATTTATGGGTCAATGACAAAGAAAACTTCGACATTTTAAGGCTTAAATTATTTGTTTTAAATGGATGTCATGCATATTGTTTAATTGGAACAAAGTGTTAAACAAGTCTCTAGTTAAATATCGTTTCAAAGTGTTTAAATTCATTTTTTGAACATATTTTTAGCTTCACTCCCCCCAAAAATTGTAAAAAAGATTTTTTTTCCTCCTGTTTATTCTTAGTGAAATTTTTGGCTAGTGTGCCTTAGAGTGTCTACACTTATTAATGTTATTTTATGGTTGTGTTTTGTATATCCAATAATTTAACATTATTTTATTCTTGTAGCCAGCTATTTAGTAGTATTTAATTCTTTTTTATTTTACATTAAGAGGCAAAAAATAATGATTAAAATATACAAATGAATGCATTCAGCATTCACATCATAGTTATCAACTATTTGTTCACTATAAACTACTATTTCTTGGTTTAAAGGAACATTTTAGGTGGTCGCACCACCTGACAAAAATGAGCATGTCATTGACCCATATAATCCAACTGCTTGCTCGCTTTGATTTGTAGTTGCAGTGTAAAAGACGTTCATTTTTAAATATGAATAGTGCTTTATTTATAAAGATTATTGGGCCTCATTCATCAATATTACCTACATTTTTATTTAGGTTTGTTAGAAGAATGTTAATACTCTTGAACAGTCTAATTATACATAACGGTCACATTATACAAAATTTTATTATTATTAAAAAACATTTTTGTTGCAGAGCTCTAAAAACTTGACGGGTGATGAAGCCCAAAAATGACCTATCCACAGTGACCTGTACTGTATATTCCATAAAATACCTGAAAGCAGAAGCTTGGTTTCTCCTTTCCCTTGGTGACCGGTGGGAGCTGCAGAAAATCTCCACAAACAATCAGCTGAATCCCTCCAAACGGCTCAGTGGACCTCCTGATGGACCTAAAACCACAAAAATCCCTCAACACCACGTCAAGATAACAGCGTCTTACCTGGGGAACCGGGTCTTCATCTTTCAACCACAATCTGCAGCTAGCGGGCACTTTTGAGCACTACAAAATTTGGATTAACTCTTAGTACAATGAGGCTTGAAGCAAATATTGCACTCTCACTGCAGCCATTTTCCATCTGCTAGCCATTAGCAAACACAGCCAAGTGAAAAGAGGCATTTATTTGAGAGCGGTTGTAATTAAATTACTTAATACTGCCATTAGAGGGCGGTTGGTAGCGTAACGGGTAGGGAGTTGGTTGTAGCGTGTGCTGGAGGTAGGAGTTTGTTTGTTAATGGTAATATCAACATGCCTGGCTATAGCCTCGAGTTTGTCAAAGAACTGTGCCTCCACCATGGAGATCTCATCGATGATTAGATGTTTGCATCCGGTCCAGTGCTGCAGAACACCATTACGCTGGGCAAGTTCCAAACACTGCTCGAGGGGAGCCGAACCAGAACCGATACCTGGCAACACAGGTCAGCATCATGAGATATTAGGGGTGCACGATTCAGAAAATCTCCCGATTCGATTCCGATTCCTTGGCTCACGATTTGATTAAAATCGATTCATAAATGATTCACGAATCAGTACATAGATCAATTTGTTCTATGAGATAAATTAAATTTCAAAATGCAGGGTTTATTTGTGGATCGAAGTGACTTCAAGCAGTCGTGTGTACAGTGTGATTACACTCATAATTCCTCTTTGCTCTACCAACGGACCAGCTTCCTGTTAAACTGTGACACCGGTCAGTAGCTTAACACATGACCATTTCCTTTCTGACCTGCAAAACTGTGCAGCGTTGTGCCTCCTATGTGACACGCAGCCACACCCGTACTGGCGGTAGCGTAGGTACTTTTGGGAGGCAGCGATCCCACAATCCTTTTCAACAGGAAGGACTTCCCTGTACCTAAAAGAGAAATCACACCATCAAAGAAACCCATGTCTATGATGGCAGTACATGAAATATATACAGACAGACGGACAGACAACAAGACAGATAGATGGATGCATAGATAGATAGATGGACACAGACAGATGAAGAGACAGATAGATAAATAGAAAGATGGACGAAGAGATAGAGAGATGGACGGATAGATGGACGAAGAGACAGACAGATAGATGGATGGACGGATAGATAAGATGTGGAAGGATAGACAGATAGCATGAAAATTTTATACTACTGGGAAAAAGTCACTAAATGGCAGTATTTGGAAATGATTATTCATTCATTTTCTGATTAATCAATATGAAATGATTATTAGAGGATCAAAGTCTATTTGAGGTTTTACACTACGGTTAAACTCTGCAAACACAAAAGTAGAGGAGCACTGGGACATCTGCCGAGATTTTGAGGAAAACGACCACAGCACTGAATCTCCACAACATCATTGTAATGATGCAATACACCTCCATCAGGCCAAGCTAAAGTCAACCATCTATTCTTATATCAGAACGTGAATACAAATGAGCGATAAACGCTGTACCTGCACTTCCAGTGAAAAACACATTCTTCCCACTCAGCACTGCGTCCAGGACTGCGGTTTGTTCCTTGCTGAGTGTTCGTGCAACTGGTAGAGACAGAACAGGTTTTTTGCTGGGGTGGAGACCCTTCACCTTGGGAGAGTAAACCGAGCCACAACATACAGTTAGTTATGGCAAAATGACAAGGTGCTGTTCGGTCCTACAGTGATGAGCTGAACCTGTACAGAATAGCAGTGTGAACCTTCACTGGTCTCACGACTTGATTCAATTATGATTATTATGTCAACAAATCTATATGACATCACGATCAGGGTATCAGCACATTTTTGATATGCAAATTCAATGACTTAAGACCTTTTCAAAACCTCTTAGAAGAAAAATTAATATCACGGCAGCAAAAAAAACACAAACACAATACCCTAGAATTTAGTTGATTTCAACAAGGCACATATTTATTGGAGCAACAGCTCTGACATAAAACTGCCTTCTAATTATAAAATATTATGGCTGTGTGCAAACAGGCACAGAAAGTAAAATACTCCAAAAGTGCAAAGAACCCAAATATTTTTGTTTCCACCGATTCACTGTTGATGTGTTAGGAGTCGCAGTTCAGTAGCCTTCTTTTCAACATCTGCATTTAAATCACCAACTGCTTTTTCTTCAAGCTGCCTTTGTTCACGCTTGAGATAAGCTCCCATTTAATGTATGGCGCGAGTCCAAATCGCACAAGATAAGCGGTTTTGTCCCTACCACAAGTAAATGTTTTGGCACACTGAGAATCAGGGAACATCGCCCTAAAGACGGTGTGAATGTCATCATTAAACGTATGGGAGTGATGTTGGCTAACCGTTTGCAAAGCCCATAGCACTTCTGCTTACAGTGTGTTGGCTGCATGGATTAAAGCAAAAAATACATCATACGACTGAATTAAAAAAAATTTTTTTTAACCAAATGCTCCGTGTCGCGGGCCCATACCACCATACGTTCTATTCCAATCTTTTTTGAAAATGTAAAATTAGCCTATTATTATGCCCTATTAGAGCTGCAACTATCGATTCTTTTTGTAATCGAGTATTCAATCGATTTTTTCCATCGATTAATCGGATAAAATCCTTTTTCAAAAACAGAAAATACCTTTGTTTTTAGGCTTATTCTAGTGTGTGTGTGTGTGTAGCAGTTATCCACACACACTTTGCTGTATTGAGGACGTCCTGCCCTACTCAAATTTGTCATAGTTTGATGTGTAAATGCTAACAGTTGTGAAATCAGCACATTTCTGACAAAAACTGACTGTAGATATAACTACTGAAATAGCAAGAACATTGTTTAATTGTCAAGTTGCAGAGTTTTTATTATGCTTTCTATGGCTTAACTTTCTATTGCAGAAACACTTTTTACCCATTTGGCGTCCATCAGAATATTGAATAATTTGTAAATAAGTGTTCCATATTTCTTTTTACTTATTGATTATACCATAACATTATAAAATGTTTTTTTAAAAATCTGATCAATTGAAAATGAAGAAATACTGAAGTTTTGTCATTTTTGAACCAATTTGGTCTATAAAATGAGCTGCTTCTGGACTTTCTGGAAGAAAATCCCACAATCCCCCGCACCCCCGGAGCAGCATCACTTTAAATCGCTGTGCGCGTTTAGGCAGGGATCACAGATCGGGCAGCCATAGTTACTACCAACATTTTCTCCCCCAAACAATAGCTATAATACAGGAGTGTCTGGTTCTGGTCCTGGAGGGCTGGTATCCTGCAGGTTTTCCATCCCGGTTCGACACCATGTCTCAGGCAGAATATCACCAGAGCTGACTCACCCAGTAGGATGGAAAACCTCCAGGATCACACCCCCAAGGACCGGAACTGGACACCCCTGCTATAATATTTTTTCACTTGGATGTGACAAGGACCTAATAAATTTGTACAAAAGTTTTGGGTCACTCCTCATTTAATAATAAGTTAGAGAAGCATGATTTTCATACCGGGCTGGTGTCGCAATCTGGTCGAGGTCTTTTAACTTGTTGCCTGCCTTCGGCCACCGCATTGACCGACCTTTCCATCGGTCCCCTAAATCGAACGGGAGCATTGACTTTACTGCGTAGCTCGTTGGCTTTCTGCAGGTCCTTCATCTGCAGAGGGCTGATGGTCTCGAAACTTCGTGGGAGTCCGGCTCTCAGCTTGGCCCGGTCAGTCAGAGCTTTGTTGGTTTGTGACGCCTGGTGCTTGATGCTCAGCGTCTTCAAAAATATGTTTAAACGATCCGGAGGACAGTCCGAAATCAGAACCTGGGTGTTCTCCGGGACAAACTTAATGGTGAATTTGCCGTCCTTGGCAAAGCGGGTGAAAAGCTGGAAGTCACGCAGCAGGAAGTTCTGGGGAACTTTTCCATTGTGGATTCGCAAAACCATCTCCTGGAACTCGTTGCGTCCTAGAGTTACGCCCGCTTTGCGAACGGCCTGTCGCTTGACGGCTTGACCTGAAGCGTTCAGATGCTCCACCGCCACAGCACACTGCAGCTGTGCTCCATCATCCGGATTCATCTGGAATTACAAACAAGAATTAACAATATCCCTGAGTGGTAATGTGTCATTTAAAAAATAATACGTTTTAAAATGACATTCACATTTCTGGAATTTAGCAGGCACTAATCCAGAGCAACTTTCATTTTCTAATTACAGGGAAACCTAGGGTTTGGGGCCTTGCTCAGAGTAGGAGTGTAAATAAGTTTCATCCCAATACAATATTCGATCTGTTCTGGACAGCAATCCAACGTCTGCCAATATCATAAAATAGGAGTATTATTTCGATTCAGTTGAGTCAGTGACAGTGATCAGATGTAATCATATTCAAAATCAGAAAAAATTCTATTCATATCAAATCCCCAAAAGCAATCATATAATTTGTCATTTTTATTCCTGAACTCAATCAGATGAATGAAACTGTTAAACTGTTATCTTTAAATAAAAAGAACAAATCAATAAAGTTCTGCAAAACACTACTAAATTTACAGTGTTTCTTAAAGTGACTTCTGTTTCCAAACACCTGCTATTATACATGAATGCTATATTGCATCTCTGCTTTAAAACGCATTTATTTGTGCGCCATTTTAACAAAGTTACACGTTTCTACAGGTGCACATTAGACACATCACTGCGACTAATGTGCACATTTACAATATAAAGATGCTCCTTAACTATAAACTGCCTGAAGATATGGGGAAAAGGGCACAAAAGAAAGACATTGACAAATAGACATTGCAAATAGAGCTGATTATTAAGAACCAACACATGCATTATTTATACGCTTATATGCATTCAAATCTTATGTTCTAGAAATTGTTTGAATACACAAGAAGGACAACTATGGAAAACTATGGAATAATTTGGGAAAAGAATTTAACATGAACGTATCATATAAATCTAAACGGATGATTAAAAAAATGGATTAATTCAAAATGAGTTCAAAATGCTTCAGAATTAGTGTCTGATTCACATCATACTGAGAGAAAAGAAGTAAAACAAACCTGGTTCATGATTAGCCCAGCTGCAAAGAAAGATATTTAACAAGAAAACTATACAAATTAACACAAATCAAAACGACAAATTAAAGATTGCGTTAATCCAGGAGATTGACTAAATACATCGCGAGCAATTGTAACGTTGCTAGTGAGAGAAAGATTTCCGAACGTTGTCACTGTGTTGTATTGCATGTGAATTAAAGTTTGTTTGGTAAAGTTAGTCTTACCGTGAGCGCAGCTGCTGCTGTTTGCGGCTCAACACGCGAAACCGCCATTTCAAATGTTACGGCTTTACATCCAGCAGCCAATAGGAATTGATCATCAGTCCTGACGAATCAGAGCGAGACATTTAAACTGCTGTCCAATCACGTACCGACTTCCGTAAACGTTACGTCACCATCACGACTTCCGCAAGTGCTTTAATTTCTGTTAAAATAATAAAAAGGTTGTTTTATTTTAGTTCCACTAAATAACTCACTATCACCAAGAACTATAAGAGATATTTTAAAACAAAAGAGATCGATGAATTATGGATATTAACCACTAATCTTTCATTTCTTTGTTCTTTCTTTCGAGTTGCGTTTGGGCTTGAGACTACATTGCCCATAATGCACCGAAATTACATTTGCGAAGTCCTTGTTTCACGGCATAACTTAAATTTTATAAGATTTGTAGATGACTGATTATATACCGTATATATGATGTGCATAATATATACCTATATCTATCTATCTATCTATCTATCTATCTATCTATCTATCTATCTATCTATCTATCTATCTATATGTCCGTCTCTTATATATAACCATATATATTGTATATACTATATTTATGAATCTATTATTGTTAAACAGGATTTATGAGAATGAACTTGATGTCATCGTCCAAGATGATTTAGAGGTCATGGATCAAGACCATATCCAGTGCAATTTAGATTTTATAGATTTTAATCTGCTTCATGATGTTCATTTGCTGGTTACTTCTGGTCTGATTGTGATCAAGAGCTCATAACCCAGTTTAAGTAAGTGAACTGATTAAGATTACGACCAGATAAAACCAGTATGCTGGCTCAAGCTGTTTTATTTATTCGGCTGTTTGTATTTTACTTTCAGCAGCAGCATCACTGGGCTTCTGAGTAGGACACTTAGCCGCAAGTTGCTCCAGGGAGACTGTCCCTGTAATTGTAAAGTATAATTCACATTGCACAGTGTCAGCTCAATGACATAATGTAAGATGAAACGTCCTTTACCTTTACAGGACCTCTGAGGGAAGACCACAAGATGAAAACTGCTGAGTGATCATTTATCATGACCCGGATAAAAAAATAAATAATGTTTGGTTCCAGTACAAAGACATTTATGAAGATAAGATAAAACTGTACAAAACACAAAGCTAGCTGACAGAGCTTCATCGTATTCTTAGCAGCTGTAAATATAAATACTTTTTCAAATACGTAAACATGCCAGAAATTCTCCATTTATATATGCTGTTTGACATTTTAAAGACACACAGATGATACTGTATATATTAAGTGTGCCATAATATGAAAATGTCAAATATAGTAAGTGAAACTAAATATAAGTGTTCAGTATCATGACACATTTCACAAGAACCCTACTGCAATTACAAAGCTAAATATAATCACCACAACTACCTTAAATCCTATAGTTATCACTTTGTGGCTTTAATATGAGCCGGGATTATCTGTCTAAGCCCAGATTTACTGGTCATTTACATTTTGCTACCATATTCCCCAGGATGATTTAAAGCAATGACCTGGACTTTACATCCTGTGCTGTTTACTCAGTTTACAGCCTCCTTTATATATCTTCACACTGACACGTCCAGTTCCTCATCGTAAAACCATTGTATTATTAAGTCAGTGATTGGACATCATAATTAAAATTTCAACCGAATAAATATAGATCGACATCCCAGTGCAAGTGAGTCTGGGTGAGGAGACAAATTCTTTGATTTAAGGCTGGATAAGCACACATGCTAGGACAACATTCATCACACACTGGAGTAATGTACATGTCCATAACCATCAGCACCCTTTGCGTACACAGATGAGGGCATTTCCAGGAACACACTTGTGTCGGACCATTAAGTCTGTCAGTGTGAACGACGAGCCCATTAATCAGGGCTGTGTCCCAGCATTCGAATGGAAAGAGGAGGAGGATGACTCGTGAAAAATGCTCCTCTACCTCTCAGACTTATTTGCTTTCCACATTTCTCTCCCACTGGGAGCAAATGTGTTTTAGAGGTGGCCTCATAGATCTACTTAGAGACAATAGTTGTTTTGCAATAAATAGTACATTTACATGGACGGCACAGTAGTTAGCGCTGTCGCCTCACAGAAAGAAGGTCGTAGGGTCTTTCTGTGTGGAGTTTGCATGCTCTCCCCAAGTTTGTGTGGGTTTCTGTTGGGTGCTCCGGTTTCCTCCTCGATGAGTACCACTGAGTACCACTTCATGGATGGGTCACATGCCGAGGTCACATTTGGCTGTGGTGCATTGTGTGCTGTGCGGTGATGTATTCACAATCACTAATTAGCACTCACTTCAGGTCTCTGAGAACAACTTGGGTTTTGCTCAGAGGTCCAATGATGGTAGTGCCAGAGGTAGGATTCGAACTCATAACCTCTTGGTCAAGAGGCAAGTATCCTTATCTCTAGACCACCATCACTACCACCCCCAGTAGGCAAATAATAGCACTGGACGAAGTACAGAAAGCTTGAGTTGTAATTAATTTTTTTCCTTACTGTCCACTACCGGACATGCCCTACTGAATCTTCACACTCACTTAAAGTTCTGTACCTGGTCTGTAGTTTGCCTTTAACAAGGTGCCATGGTGACAGGAATACCGTGGAAACAGGGTTGCGCAAAAGCCCTCGTTAGGAGAACAAATGCCGGGGATGGTGGAAAAGGAATAAACATATTACACAAACACAATGTTAATGAAATTCTCAGAGATTTATTTAACAGGTGTTATAAAAGAGATTACTTGTCAGGTTAAATGATGACCCAAAGACATTAACATGGACAGGGCTGATACTAGAAATTTTGTGCCCTATAAAAGAATATATACTATTGCACTCATTACAAAATGAATAACTAAATAAATTAGACGGGCTTGAAGAAGTTGTGTAATTGCTGCTTGGTAAAAACATACGAATGGATGAAAAGTGGAAAATGTAAAAAGAAGGAATTACAAAGGATGTTTATAGCTGTTATTGCTGATTATAGCTTAGCTAGCTGTTAAACTATGGGCTGTTTTATTAATGTTAGTTCACGTCAGGAGGTAACCATAAGAAAATTAATATCACAGTTCCTCTTAATGGTGATGCCCCCTGAAGCTGAAATAGGCAATGATATGGTGGTGCTCTTGTGGCCATGATAGGGAAATACATATTTTGTAAAGTATTTTTTTCTATTACTTTTTAGATATTTGCTTTATGAATAATCTTAAATTAACTATTTATAAAGATGCCCAAACCTTCAGAAGAATAAATAAAATGAAATAATTTTTAAAAAGTGATTTCGGTAGCGAAACTGGATCGCCTGTCATGGACTAGCTGCAATGCAGCCGCAAACCACCAGAGGGCAGCGGACAGTGATTCTGTGACTAATTTCCACATCCCTAGTTTACATATTATAAGCCATGAACGATGTCGCTAAGAAAAAAAACTGTGGAAGGGCTAGAAAAAAGTGGGAATAAGAAAAATAATTAACCATAGCCGCAAGCGGCAATAAGTAGGGTCCAAGCAAAAGTCGCAAAAAGCAGCACAATGGCAGCTGATGCAGTAGGCATCGAAGAAAGTAGTCAGTGAATCAGAAGTCAAAATTAACAAAAAAACACGAAAAAACTATTAAGACATCACATAAGTTTACGTAGTGTTTTAGCGCCCTGTATTGTTCAAATAGTAACATTGTATGTTTTTGATTGTTTTTACTAAATTAAGCGCCCCTATTGTTTAATTGATGGTATTGGCCAAACAGTTCAAAGATACAACTGTTTAAGTGAAATAAGCCACACCCACTGCAATTAATTCACAAATTTTCACCCCTCTTTGTAAAATCCCTAAAAAGCTTTCTGGTTCAGTGTCAGAATGAGTCTGCAGATTCATTAGACACCTTACTTGCCTTAATCAGCCAATTAGCCTAGGAGGAGTTTGTGCTTGGACTCCTAATAATGCATTAATAAATAACAAATAATAGTAAAAGTGAGTGATTATTTGTCATTGTGAACACACCACAGCACAACACAACGAAATGTGACCGCTGCATTTGACCCATCCGTGAAGGAGCAGTAGGAATCTAACAAGGGCAGTGCTTGGGGACGGTACCTTGCTCATGAGCGCCTCAGTGGTAACTTTACTGGCCCTGGATTCAAACCTGCGACCCTCTGATCGCGGGGCGAACACCCTACCGTTACGCCACCAACTGCCCCAGGTGGGGATTGAACCCAGGACCTCATACATGCGAAGCACGTGCTCTACCGCTGAGCTAAATAATGAAAAGCAACCAGTAAGCCAAAAATGAAAACTCATTTAGTGTTCCAAACTGCCCCAAAGCAATATTACTGGTTTGTAGTCGTTACATACAGTATGTTCAGATTGCCAAATAAGTTACGTTTTTACAGACTGCCAATTTTCAGTCATAGGGAGGAGGTTTTTGACTTCATTTGTGAGCTTGTTATCAATTTTCACCCACAAGTCTGACATTTCCTCTATTTACAACACCTGATTCAACAAGTCATGGGCTAACATTACATGCTGCGCCATTCATGAGATCATTCAAACATGTAAAAGCAAACTAAACACACTCCAGAAAAAGCTGTCGGAAAAACCAGTGAATCAGCGATATTATTAGAAATGTAAAGATAACAGTAACAGATAACAGATTTTTTTGCAGTTAGTTTTCTACATGGCTGAAATGTATATTTATATTAATTTTGCACTTACAATGACATTTAAAGCCACAGTTTAAGCTCCACACAACACTTCTGCCTTTTTATTCTTTGAGGCAGTTACATCATATGAACTATTAGGATGTGAAGAGGAAGCTCTTGTGTCAGGGGAAAGAGCACCGTCAGGCACCTGATCACTGGAATATGTCTGACCTTTGCAGAAGAAAACTTGTCTGTTCTTTTGCCCTTAATCCTCTTAATTACTCCTCACCTGTACTCTCCCATTATCATCTATAGAGGCTGAAGATTGCTTTAGATTACTTACACACACATTATCTCTTCTTATTCTTTTTCTTCCCTGTCCTTCTTCCTCCTCAGCTTCTTCTTCTACTCCTCCTTCTCTGTCTTCTTTCCTTCCTTCTGCTCCTTCCTCTTCTTTTTCTTCTCCTCATTCTCCTTCTTTTCCTTCTCTGCCACCTCCTTCTCCTTTGCCTCCTCCTTCTTTTTTCCCATCCTCCTACTTCTTCTTCTTCTTCTTCTTCTTCTTCTCATCCCTCACCTTTCTCTCTTCCTTTTTTGCTCCTCCTCCTTCTTCCATCCTTCTCCTCCCTTTTCCTTTTCTTCTTCTCCTTCTCCTCTTCATCTTCTTCCTTCTTTGCTTCGTTCCTCTTTTTCCTTCCATCTTCTTCTCATCCTTCAACTTCCTTTCTTCCTTTTTCGTCTCCTCCTCCTGATCTTCCTCCTTCCTTTTCTTTTCCTCCTACTTCTCATCCTCTTTCATCTTCCTTTCCTCCTTCTTCTTCTTCATACTCTCCTACTCCTCCTCCTTTATCTACTTCTTCTAATGCTCCTTCTGCTTCTTTCCTCTTCTTCTCTTGCTTTTTCTTCTCGTCCTTCATCTTCCTTCGATTCTCTTTTCTTCTCCTCACCTTCATCTTCTTTTCCTCTTCTTCTTCATCTCCTTCTCCTTACAGCTGATTTCATTATATAGTCCTATATATTGTCACCTTCTTAAAATAATGGCCAAAAATGATTTCTTGGCCTAGATCAGCTCTTCATGATCCTGGCCACTTCTGGTAAAACCGCCTACATCCGCAGTTAAACAGCTAAGGCGATACTACCCCCGGAGTACAACTGCATATGTCAAGAGCGTGAATTAGGCCATTTTATTTAGAAAAACTTGAAAATATGACTTAAGCCATTATTTTAAGAGAGTGACGATATTACAAATCACCTGTCATAATAAATAAAAAAAAAACAGTGAGATATTGACAGTGTATAAGTTGAAAGTGCTCCAGGGAGGAAAATGCTCTGCATTAGGAAATCGCGGTGGATAAGAGCATCTGCTAAATGCTGCCAATCTAAATAGAGAGAAAGCCGGTGTCTGAATGTAGAGTAATATTTGGAGACTTTCATATTGCTGTCTGCCTACTGATAATAAACCCCATTTGGCACATTAAGCTCCATTAAGAGCCTTTTCACTTGACACCAGTTGTTTTTGAACACTGTAAACTGGATTTGGTTCCATACCAACCTGCCAGTGTGGAACTGCACGCTTATGTAATAGTCATGATAATACTAAGAAGCAAAATGTACATGACAATTTTCTCAAATATTTGTTCCAAGTATTCAAGATCCCATGTCCAGTTCCAGTCCTAGAGTGATTACATTTAGCACAGTTTGGGAATTTCCCCATTCAGACCCAGTTCCTTAACATGGAAAATAAACAATGAGTTCCAGGCAATACACCAAGCTGTGCTGATCTGGGTTCATTTTTATTTACCATGTGTCATGTTAACACAGTGTCAACATATACAATAAAATGTGCTGGACAAGAGTAGAAACAAGAAACCATCGAGCCCTGTAGATGTTTAAAATGGTACTAAATGAATAAATGACAGAAATAAAAGATAAGAGAACATTTTTAATTTAAGTTAGTGGTTATTTGTTATTGTGAACACAGCACCACAATCACTACACCACGAATAAATATGAGCTCTGCATTTGACCCATCCGTGAAGAAGCATTGGGCAGATTTTTGGTGGCAGTGCCTGAGTAGCAGTGCTTGGGGGTGATACCTTTACCAGACCATGACTTAAACTGACGACCTTACAATCATGGGGCCAACTCCCAAGCAGACTCCCACTACCACAAATTGTGCAGCTAAGATTTCACCAGGTCAGACAGACTCAACGCTGTGCTGTGCCTCAGCCTGGGTGAACCGTCTTTTGTAAAAGAGGATTAATTCAGTATGTAAGCAAACAGAACTGATATTTCCCAAGACATTTATCAGTTAAAACAAGAAAATTGAGGTTTGGCTGAGAAGAGAAAAGTGACAAACTATCTTAGACAATTAACTTATGTTCCTTAAATTAAGGACCTTTGCAGTCAACGAAAAAAGATGACAAAACCAGGAGTCTGTGTCTCATTTCTGCTGACGTTTCTGAGCTCTGAAAAGTGTTTTTCATAATGACAAGAAGGATTTGGATCAATTCAAACTTTAAAAGTTGTTTGAAGCAACAAAGAACATCCCTGAATCATAAAGTAACTTTGTGGAGGTGTCTTATAAAAGAGTGGCTGCATGTGGAAGACAGAACTTGAGCAAATAGCCTTGATATTATCCACTCCTTTTACCATCCTTTTGCTATTGCAATGACAAAAAAATATAAATGTACAATTTATAGTTGGTCAGCTTTAATTTGTAGTTTCAACTTCTTTAACGTGGCTTCAAATGAAAATGAAAATGAAAATTTTCAGATTTGAGTTATGTTTTCATGAGGGCATAAATCAAGCTTCAAAACGATACCTATATGGAATGAATGGGACGACATATGACTAAGATATCAACATTCAAAGGAGTCGGGTTTCTCCTGTCACGCCAAGTGAGAAACGGAGAATTCTGCCTTTGAAGTTGACTATCGACGTAGCACTCACAGACGCTTGGTGCGGTCGCGGCTACGTTTGCATTTACGGTAGCCTACGCTGCATTCACAGCCACACGGATAGCCTACCTGCGTTAGGTTAACTGAACTCGGGAGACGAAGATGGATTCCGGAGAAATATCTTCACGCTAGTCAACCAGTGGATTTATCGTAAATATTGAAGTAGAGCGGTCAAAACAGAAACTTTTAACATTCTGCTGGAATTGAATTCCTCACCTCAAGAAAGTCACCTTTTTAGGATGGAAAGGGTAAGTTTTTCAGCCAAATTTATTCACAACAGTACAGTATAGACCTTCCACTGTTTCAAAACACTAAAAACAAAAAATCTAAAATTTTATCCCACGCAAAATAAACGGTCATTTTTCTCGGAACCCACTGTTGCGACAAGCGACTGGTTTTGCCGTGCAGAGTCACATATATGAGAAACTAAGGATGGATTTTAATATACACTATATTACCAGAAGTATTGGGACACCTGCCTGCCACATGAACTTTAATGAAATCCCATTCTTAATCCATAGGCTTTAATATGAAGCTGGTCCACCCTTTCCCGCTACAACAGCTTCAGTTCTTCTGGGAAGGCTGTCCACAAGGTTTAGGAGTGTGTTTATGGGAATTTTTCACCATTCTTCCAGAGGAGCATTTGTGAGGTCAGCCACTGATGTTGGACAAGAAGGCCTTGCTCACAGTCTCTGCTCTAATTAATCCCAAAGGTGTACTATGGGGTTGAGGTCAGGGCTCTGTGGAGACCAGTCAAGTTCCTCCACACCAATCCTGCTTGCTTTGTGCATTGGTGTGCAGTCATGTTGAAACAGAAAAGGGTCGTCCCCAAACTCGTCACAAAGTTGGGAGCATGAAATTGTCCAAAATGAATTAAGGGCCTGTGTCCACCAAATTTTTGTGCTAAGAGCAGTCCAAACCTCACTTCCAGAGCGCTTCCCACGGCTTGTTGTTGCTAAGTTACAAAATGTGCCATCGGACACATCCTCGTTCGTTCCTATTTCATGTAAAAATTTTAACATGTTTCTTTGAGATCGGTAGTTTAGCCGACAAGATTATCTCTAGAAATCGCATCCTTGCATTAGCGGCAGCATTTGAACTAGATACTCACGTCTTTGAGACAGAGAGATTGGGTACATGAGATAAATCCTGCAAGTAAACAACTGGGAGAGTACCACGGATTTATATGTCCCGCCCCTTCCTCGATTTTGATTGACTAGCAAGAGAGAAGTGACATTGACGAGCGCAGCGCTGTTTTAAAAGTGAACGGATTCCAAAAAAATGTCGCCACTGTGCATTCAAAATTAAGTAAGTAAATTTTATTTTGCCCGCCACAACTTAAATGCTTAACTAGAAGTGAGTGATTATTTGTCATTGTGAACACACCACAGCACAACACACAGTGCACCACAGCCAAATCTGGCCTCTGCTTGGGGACGATGCCGTGTTCATGAGTACCTTGGTGGTACCTTTATCGGTCCTGGGATTTGGTCCACTGAGGTACTCATGAGCAAAGTGTAGTTGTGTAGCTATAATACCTTACAAAACATTGTGTAAAACTGTCTTTAGCAAAGCATCATAGAGCAACACACGCTGTGTGTGTGTGCAAAGAGAGCATTTTGAACATCATTATTGATTAATTTGGTCATGCAGTATATTGACATTTTATTGTTCACTGTTAAAATTGTCATGCATTGTTGAAATGAAAATATCCTTGTTTGTGATCACTGTCATTTCACAAGATAATACAGCTATATTTAAGGTGTGACAGGAAATATAATAAGTTAAACTTTGTTGCAAATTTAATTCTAAATGCAACAATAAATAGAGCTGGGGTCAAGACCACCTAAATCGAGACTGAGACAAGACCAAAACTCTGAAGGTCCGAGATCAAGACAAGAGGAGACCTGGGCGAGACCTGGGCGAGACCGAGCCTGGACCAATGCACGTTTAACACCACATGATAAAACCTAAGCAACATTAAACATGTTTATTCAGTACTTCTCTCTAACATATCTATAATCATGAAAGCAGTTAACCAAACTTATAACATCATGTGTTAAACTCAACAAACCACAGCGGCAGAACACTCCTCAAGACCACACTCACTGTTTTACTGGTTTGTGTTATACTAATTATACTATTTAATAGACAACGCAAAATGCCTGCGTCGGTCTCAAAGAGTTTTAACAGTAATATTTTTAAGAACTGTGGTCTCGGCTGGTCTCAAAATAAAATCCTGTGTCCTCTTTGTCCGAGTCCATGACAGGACTGAGTACAAATATGGCAGAGTCCAAGACTTAAAAAAATTGGTCTTGCGACCGGTCTCAAGCACAACACCACTAACAATAAATGAGTTTTGCTAGATATTTGCAAAGGTACAGAGCTCCTGTTTGACTGTTTGGAGATCCTTCTAGAATTCTTTCTAGGCTAGGCTTATATATCTTGGGAGCCAGCTCACACTGGCTTAAGTGAAAGCTGTATCCGGGTTTGACAGAAAATCAATGCACGTCATTTGCATAGTGCTCATAAATGGTGGGTGAGAAGGGGTACAGCCGGACGATTTATTGCAGTACAATTGTCCAGCTGATAAAGAGCTGTAAAGAGCAAAGGTTGATAATTGAACTCAACTTGTCGGTCATCACGTTTTATGTTGGACCATCAGATTTCCCCTCTGAACAAACACACAATAACAAGCTTGCACAAGCCTGACACAGTTTATTTAAATTCAGAATTGTAACGAAGTGCAAATGATTATATTAACTTTAACACCTTAACTGGGGCACTTGGTAGCGTAAGGTTAGGAAGATCGCCCAGTGATTGAAAGTTCTGGACCGGTAAAGGTATGATGAGGTACATTGAGGTACTCATGGGCAAGGTACCACCCACCAAGCGCTGCCAAAGCTGCCCACTACTCCTTCAGAGATGGGTCAAATGCCACATTTGGTTATGAGAAATAATCACTCACTTTCTGAGATTTAGTTTTAGTTCCTGCTGCTTTAGCTAATGATAAGTTGCTGAAAAAGTGTAGCACCACTACATTTAGTTTGTTTTCCAGTATTTGGAGCAACAATGTACATTCTAATGCATAAAGTTGCTTTGGCAACTTGTTGTTGTCTTATGTTCCCCATCAAGGCTAATCGGTTTATTTGTGTTTGAATTAGTGTGTGAGGGTCTGATATGAAATAGTAGAGAGGTTTGGCTGACTCAACATGCAGCTGGGACTCCTTTGTTATATCCTTAGGGTCTTTGAAGCAATGCAGCTTTTTTGTTCTGTAATAAACTGAATGACGTTTCAGCAAAATCTCAATATAAAAATGAGGAGCTCTGGGTACAGATGAGATTTTAATTTTGAATGAGGCCAGCTGGCTGTGTGAGGCGCTTGGAGGTGAATGTTGGTATTTTTTACCCAGACTTTCTGACCACGCAATTGTTTTGATGCTTGGGAGTTTTCCTGCATCCAGCGCAATATAATCAGGTTGCTCAGAAGTAATAATAATAATAACAATAATAAAGTTTAGGTGAGGCGACACTTTGCCCTCGCTCTCTTGTTTGTGCACTGATTTCTGTGACCATCAGATTTTGTAAAGGGCACTGGTTCATACTGACATATTTTACTGCGGAACAAATGTAGTTTTCCTCAATACACAATTTAATATACATATTTATACTTTTCTAAATAGAGATCTAAATATACATTATTATTAAAGTACTTATTACAAGATAATAATGTATAATTTAGATGTCTATTTGGAAAACAGAATGAATATGTATATAGAATTGTGTATTGAGGGAAACATTTGTGGTTATTATTATTATTATCATCATTATTATTATCATTATCATTATCATTATTATTATTATTATTAATAATAATGTATTTATTTTATTTCCTGCTACAAAATGGATTGTGCAGCTTGAACCGTAAGTCTTAGAAAGCTGATGCTTTCAGGTTAAGAAGGAATGGTGGCCTCTTGCCACTGGTCAAGAAAAAAAAAAGATTGGCCTATAATTAGCGCTATAGCACAGGAAAACACGCTTTGACCTCTAGAAGCGCAAAAAGGCTACATAAATTTATGCAATGTCATAACAGAGATGTTATATTTTACATGAAATCATAGAACACCAACAAATTCTTATGTGAACACTGTTAGAGGTTAGTATCTTTACAAACACAACTTATTGAACCTGTCATAAAATTTCTCTTTGCATCTTTAATTCTTTTTCCAATGTCATTTCACTTTATTTTATTCTTTCTATGTTCTAACTCATGTTTTGTTATGATTAATGTAGTTATGTGGTTTTACCCTATGTTATTTCACTTTATTGTTCTACACACATACACAGATACTGCTAATGATCAGTGCTGACCCTTTTGTCCGGCTTTTCGAACCCTGCTTGTTGTCGTTTTTATTATTATTATTATTATTATTATTATTATTATTATTATTATTATTATTATTATTATTATCATCAACTCTTCTTAGTAAAACCGTTAATATATTTGGCCTATGTGGCACCCGTTATCTTTCCTCTGCACACTCATATGATTTCTTTTCTGCCTAAAATTTAGTTCCTTTGGTTCCTCTTTTCATGATACTCTCTAAAGCCCTCAACAAGCCAGTGGTTTCTTGCTCTCTGATCTCTGTTTTTGGTGTTCCAGTAAATTATCCACGTTTCTCTTGGTATTACTGGATATTATTGCTTTTGCCTCTTTAATTGCTTACAGATGTATACTGCTACACATGTTGGTTAAAAGATTTAATGTCTTTCCTTTATTTGGAAAAATATGATTAAATATGATAAATTGAATAGGACTTCAGTCAGATCCTTGACCCATCCATGAAGGAGAAGGGCTTTTTGCCAGCGGTTGGGGACGGTACCTTGCTCATGAGTACCTCATGATACCTTTATCTACCAAGTTCACACCACAGTTTGCACTGCTTTATTCATATTCCATATTTTCAATCTATTTATGTTAGTACCTTGTATATTATGTGTTTGCGGTGAGCATCACATATAATTATCCAATTTTTATTCCACACACTTTTTCTGACCGCTACACCTCTGACAGTTTTTGCGCTAGAAACTTCCAACTCTAAAACATGCGGCCTATAGCGGTGTGGGCTGCTTGTGTACATGTGTGCACTTGTTTGCGAGTTCTGTCCATTTTTTTCTCAGTTTTTCCCCCACAGACTAATACGGAGCTCAAATTTCGACACTTTACTGCACAGCCGCCATTCGATGTGATTTGAGCACCCATAAGTCTCTTCTCATATCTGTAACCGTCATGACCCGCACCCTATCTTTTTCATCATCTTTTTTCTGTCGTTCATTTTCCCTATAGAAACTCACTGGTTTTCTCCCATTAGGAAAACATGGGATTTGAGACTCAAAAGCTTTTCTTCACCTGTTTTCACACGACAGTCAACACGCTTCTCACACCACCACAGACCATCTCATTGAACACACATCTCAATCTGTTTCCACCTGCACTTTATCGTCCCTCGTTCTTTCTCCATTCACTTCAATGCATTTTAGTTAAAGTCTTTCCACTCGGCTAGTTTTCTTGTCACAGCTACAAATCGTGAGCAATCACATAGGTGTTTTCTTGTGGGAACGCAGCTCTAGTTTGTTTTGAAAATCTTTTTCCTCTTAATGTCCTGGCTCTAACCACTAAAGTAAAATTCTTGTATGTGACAACGTGCTTGGCAATTAACTTCATTCCGATTCAGATTGTCTTTGCTTTGTCAGTAACAGAGCTCGTCATTAACAGTGAGTCACACTCCGTCAGGCCAAGTTGTGCTTCCGAACTCGGTAATTGCACCTACTCTAACACGATGCTGTCTGAGAGCTGCTGAAGGAGACAATTTTAATTGGAAAAAGTGGATTCTCAGTCCCTGTTTACAGTCAACCACAGTGAGGTCTTAAGTGGCCCCATGGGCAAAAATAGATAATTTACCAAGCAGAAATTACAAACAATTACGCTTGATCCTGTTACAGTTTTATTTTTATATCTATTTCTTTCAAACATAGTTACATAAGATGAATTATTATTCTCAACTAAACAAAACAGACCAGATTTTACACACATAGTGTACATACATACATTATCTGAACTGCTTAATCCCAACTGGGGTCGCTGTGAGTGGGGAGTGAAGCCTATCACACTCATACAATGACACTCTCAGTCACAGTCGTAGTTACGCGGCAAATTTAGAGTCACCAATTACCTATCTTGCATGCTTTTGGACTGTGGGAGGAAACCGAAGCCCCCGGAGTCAAGCCACGCAACACGGGGAGAGCATGCAAACTCCACCCAGAAGGGCCCTGCGGCCACCCCGGGGATCGAACCCTGGACTTTCACGCTTCTCGCGCCATCATGCCACCCCAGATTTGACATATTTGTTAAATAATTGATTGAGTGACATTTTACTAACAACATCCCAACTAAAAACTAAAAACATTCTTAGTTATTTTTAAATTAGTTAATAACAACTGAAAAATTGCTTTAAGTATTAAAATTTTCCAGCCAGTCTATGTATGTTCTCAGTTATCCAGGATATTATAGTGCTTAAATTAAAGGTGTTTCACATCTCGTCTGAAAATTTATTTAAGATACAAAGTTCTCATTTTTTAATAATATAGATCTCATTTCAATGACACTGCAAATTAACTGCATTGCCAGTTGGCCTAGATGCCTAAACAGCAAAGGAATGTTCTAAAATCCCAATAAATCCTCGCTAAATTGCATTGCTTTGTTATTACAATTGTTTCCACCAGAAGGGAACCATTTAACCCGATTTCTTAGTTAAACTAATGTTAACTTGAGTCATGAGCTGAGTCATTGGTTAAGTCCTTCTTGCATATGTCCAGCAGGATCATAATGAAAATTCTAGGGAATACATTTTCATTTTAAGCGTGTGGGTTTATTGCTTATGATTCAACACCCTCCGGCTTTTTATAATACTGTCCATGATGTATACGCTCAAATCTCTTCACGTAAAAGCTCAAGTCATTGTAAGGCATCAATTTATCTCCTAAAAGAGATTTTTTTTTTATTTAGATCAGTCACAATGGCGGAGAATGTATGACTCCATGTCTGTGAGGACGACAATATGAATACAGTGTAATAAAACACTATAAAACCTCAACATATTGATTGAATTTGTTATTATTAAGACGGTGGACAGAATAAATCTTGAGCAAGACCTGTGGGAAAGGAATGTGCTGGACCGACGTGGTTTACCTTCTCTCCCTGTGTATATATCTAAAATCAATTATGCTCTCCGTCTGGAAATGAATGTTCAAGATTAACAGCATAAACCTGACTGAAACACTGTGATGGGGATCATGAAACTGGGGGTTCGAATCCCAGAGGACCTAAAACCACCTTCCTTAAAAGAGGTTCTCCAGGGAGAAAGTCGCTCTGGAACATCTGATAAGTTATGAGCATCTGATAAATGTCATAAATGTAAATGTTAAGACATTCTTATTGAGACTTTGGCAATGAGAAGAAACACTCTGCTTATTGTACTTCTTCCCAGTCAGTATAACGGCTAAAAAGTTGGCTCCCTGATGGGAGGGTGGCTGGTTCAAGTCCTGGACCAGTAAAGGTATCACTGAGGTACTCATGAGCAAGGTACCATCTCCAAGCACTGCTCCATCGCTAACCGCTGCTCCTTCACAGATGGGTCAAATGCAGAGCTCACATTTGGTTGTGGTGCGCAGTGTGCTGTGTTCACAATGAAAAAACACTCGCATTCACTTAAAAACTATAAAAAGTGCCCTTATTCACCGTACTCTTAGGTAAGAACACGATCTACGAATGTTGAAGAGCGTTTTATTTCATGTCTGTTTGTACAAAACAGTAGCTTATGGAAAGTGAGTGATTATTTGTCATGAAATGTGACTGCTGCATTTGACTCATCCATGAGCACCCGGGGAGCAGTGCTTGAGGACGCTACCTTGCTCATGAGTACCTCAGTGGTACATTTACCGGTCCAGGATTGAAACCGGCGACCTTCCGATCACAGGGCCAACTCTCTTCATGAGCATGGAGCACCCTTCTTTGTTCTTGTAACCGTTACACTGCCAACAGCCTCAGTGGTACCTTTACCGGTCCGGGACTTGAACTGGTGACCCTTCGCTCACCAACTCCCTATTGCTTTCCCAAGCCAACCATACCACTACCCAGGTGTGTAATATTATAGTATTTAAATGTCTTAATTTTTTAAAAAGAAAGAAAAAGCACAAGAAAATCTTGTTAAACTAGGTCCATTATTCCTACAACATTCCCAGTTTAATTAAGTTAGACTCCAGCAGCCAATATCCTGGACTAAATATCCTAAAGAAAATCACTGGTCACTGGTCAATTTCTAATTAAGCGAAAAGGAACCAGAACACGCATAGAAAAGCATGGCAGCTTAGCGGAGGTCAATGAGAGCAACTAAAACGTCTCACAGGGGTTATTCGTCTTTGGACTGTGCCAGCATTGATTTAAGCATAAAACCAAATCAATGGTAAAAACATGACTCACTCCACCATATGTTCACCACGAAAAATAACACTCATTACATAGGTAGTAATAAAAAAAGGTAAATTACAATAAACCAACAACGTAGACCTGTACTGAGAACTAAAACTTGTTCTGCTTTCTGCAATCGATGCTGTCTTGTCTAATGAGATTAGATTATATAATTCTTTTTCTCATATTCGGCTCACTCATTCTCATACTCCACCTGTGTGTCACTCCCTCACAAATATAGCAGCGTCAGAATATTAAGATCATATTATACTTTAATCAAATGCAAACAGAGCCAATTTTGGATAATCTGATCACGGGGAGACTAATGATATTTACACCCCCATTTCCCCATCACCAGTCTGGTAAAAAGACAGTCCACATAAGCCCCCATCTGCATCTAATCACATTTGGTCTCGCTTATCAGAGAATAATCATTTCATTTTGTTATTTAATACACTTGAAGACTTCATAAATGTGTCGGCCAGCGTAGCAGTACTTGGGGACGGCACCTTACTCATGCACCTTGAGTACCTCAGTGATACCTTTACGGGTCTGGGATTCAAACCTGCGACCTTCCGACCACGGGGCAAACGCACTAACCTTTACGCCACCAACTGCCCAGCTACCAGTTTTAAGATTTCACTGATACATCGATTCGATCATCAAGTCCATAGCATCGCACCAAAATAAACAGATCAGCTGTCATCTATATCGTAATGTCCCTTGCCAAGCAAGCGTGATGACGTCAGCTGGTTTCATCACGACTTTTATTTAAGTGAAAGTATTAAAGTGTATAACGAATGAAGTAGGCACATAGAATAAGCGTATATAAACAGAATATAACATTTAAGCTAGAGGTAGAAAAAGAAAAAGTGCAACTTTATTTATGTGAGGTATTCAACCATATGTGCAAATATTGCAGCAGCAGTCGACTGGAGAAAAACTACAATTACAGTCCTGCAAGTAGTCTTTTAACTTTAGATGTAGATCACAGGTGGAAAGTAACAAATTACATTTACTCACGCTACTGTAATTGAGTAGTTTTTGTGAGTAATTTGTAATTTTTTAAGTAGCTTTTGAAATAGGTCATTTTACTTTTACTCAAGTACGTTTTGACCCAAGTATTTTATGTCGCTACATTGGAAAAAACCCGTTTTTGGGTTTGAAATGCAGGGAAAAAAAACAATCCGTCTGAACTGAAAGGAAATTGCGAGGGCGTTCGCGTGGCATTCCGCTATTTTAATGTAGCTTATCGTTGGATGACGGCTAGTGCCGAGCAAGAGGAAGTTTGCACATTATACCTCTCGACAGGTTGTAAACATTATGCAGTTAATTTGTTAATTATATTTTCTATAAAAGTGTTACACAGTGTTACTATGGAATCGCTCAGTTGTCTTTAAAATGTGAGTGTCCCGGACGTTTTGAGTTTGGTTATGCAACTTACGCCACCTGTACTTGAAGATGTTTTATGCGGTGGTTTGAGCAAAGTTTGCACATTATACCGCCTAAAAGTTGATTAAAAACAACTAGTGCTGGACTGGATTTATGACTAGTCCTTTTATTAATAGGGATGCACCGATTGCAATTTTCTTGGCCGATTCCGATTACCAATTTTTTTTGTAAGTGTGATCAGCCGATACCGATTTTTCCGATATATTTTTTTTTCCCAGATAACAGACAATTAGAGCTGCTGCGAGTAGTTGACGACATCGACACAAAAAAATGGGTTTCAACTTTTTTAATGTAACGCGGTAGTTACTTTCCCTGTTTACTAGTTACTTTTATAATAGTGACATATAGTAGTGGCAGCTCTACAGCAAATACAAACAAAAATCTAATTTTCTTTAATATAATGCTTTATTCTCATAACAAATTTTCTTTACAAATTTAAATAAATAAAATGTAACTCGTAAAATGTAAAATGTAACAACTCTGGTAACTCGACGTCCGAAAAGTAACGCCTACTTGGCATTGTGTATTTTGGGCAGAGGTGATTTATCAGATTTCTGAAGCCTGTATCCTCAACTATGGAAAACGGCTGATCATCTAGTGATCATCTTGTGATTGACTTGTGCATCTGTGTATATGTTGAATTGTGGACAGACAAGTGGGCAAGGGGAGCCATTGATCGCGTGCTTATTAAACGTGTAAGACCTAACTATTAAATTATAATTATAAGGTTGATAAATTATAACTTGTGTTTAATCTACCTGACGCCGTTCCTCTTTCTACGTCATCCTTGGTTTTTCTGTAAAAACTGTCTGCAGTGTGCAGTCAATCACAAGACCAGGAGCCATCGACCAATAGGATTCGCAGGCAGAAACCCCCAAAACCCCGCCCCCAAACTGCCAAAACCCGCCCCTTTCACCTCTGATGTACAGTAGATACGATCTGTAGCTGCTTAACATGAATATTTTAAACAGGCAATCAATTAAATAGTAAACATTATCTCTATAAAGTCTAAGCTAAGTAAGAGCGAGAAAACAGGCTACTGTGGGCTGTAGCTCAAGAGGAATACCATTCATTCATTCATTCTCTGAACCGCTGAATCCCAACTGGAACCTATCCTGGGAACCACCATGGGCAGGCACCAATACACTGCAGGGCACACGCACACACACACGCGCACACACACACACACACACACACACACACACACACACACACACACACACACACACACACACACACACACACACATTCACACCTTATGGGGTCACATTGAGAGAGCATGCGGACTTCACATAGAAAGACCCTACGGCCGACCGCGGGCTTGAACCCAGGACCTTCTTGCTGTGAGGCGGCAGTGCTAACCACTGCGCGACCGTGCCGCCCATAGCTCAGGATAAACATCTAATTACATTTTAGTTGCTTTTAGTCATTTTTATATGAATGAAGGTGACTTTGTTAAATGGGTATATGATATTGTCTTATATTGATTGTAGGCTCCTGAATCGAATCGTAGCAGACTTTATATTGACATTAAATCCATTCAATCAATACAATATCCACAGCCACCTGAAACCTCCCCCTCTGACCACACACACACACGCACATGCACACAAACACGTTAACTCTTCAGTACCACGGCGATCCATTTGGGTCACTGGGGAATGCTCATTACATAAATGAAATGTTGAAAGCCTTTGTGACCTTAGTGATCTCCACCATCCAGCGTGGCCAGTCTCAACCTAATTAACCTCTTCCCAAGCCGGTTTTGTTCCTAACAGATTTTCATGGCTGTCACGATCAACGAACGTCTGCTGATACCACAAAGTCTGCTACAGTACAACTTTGATTCGATTTTATTCAGGAGCCAGCGATCAGTAGGAGACAATATCATATGTATGTTCCTAATGTTATTGCGGTGAGCACTCACTTATTGTTATGAGATTTTTATTCCACACACTTCTGATGACCACTGCTCTAAAACGTGTGGTGCGTGATATGTGCACTCGTTCACAAGTTCTGTTCAGGACCAGAAAGCCCTCCGTTTTTTCCCCATAGACTAACATGGAGATCAAATTTTGATGCTTTACTGTTCAACGTGATTTGAGGGCAAATGGGCCTCATCACGTATCTGTAACCGTCATCATGACCCACACTATTTCTTCTTTCTGTCGTTTACTTTTCCCATTCGTTTTCTCCCATTACGAATACCAGAGGTGGGCAAAGTAGCTAACTTCATTACTTAAGTGAAAGTACAGATAGCACTAGTCAAATGTTACTCCAATACAAGTAAAAGTCGTACAGTCAAATTTTTACTTAAGTTAAAGTACTGAAGTACTTGTTTTAAAAAATACTTAAAAATTAAAAGTACAATCTTCTTTCACCGCATTGTTGCATTATTGCCACAACACTTACAATACGTAATGCCTCCGACTAGCTTGAAGACGCTGTAGAATATAGAACTGGTAGAATGTTACAGAATGAAACACAACTTAAACTGATAAAGAAAACCAGTCATTAGTTTATTTTATGAATTAATTGTAAGACTACACACCAAACAAAACAGCATGGTAGTGTTCTGACCCAGCTCTGGCAGTGTGTGGACACATATATGTGTATGTTAATCAGGAGGACAGTGCAGTAGCTGTAAATGCAGCTCAGAACATAACATAAACATTCCAACCTGCTTAAACCCCAGCTCTACACCTCCAGCTTCATGACTTTCCAACAGCAACAATGTTTTAATTAAGACAGAAAACAGCAGAACTGTCTGAGCTTGGTTTTATAGTTCCAGTCTACAGGCGAGACGTAACCCTACTGTTTACTCTTTTTCTTACTTTTCTTTTTCTTACATCATCCCTCGTTCTTTGCCCTTTCACTTCAATGCATTTTAGTCCAAGTCTTTCTACTCAGCCAGTTTTCATGTCACAGCTACAATACTTTGAGAAATCGCATTGGGGTTTTCTTGCGGAAATGCAGCTCTAGTTCTTTCTTAAATTTGTTTTTAAGAAAGTTAAAACATTAAATGACATTTGATGGAAATATGATTAGCTAATATTTAGCACAAATATATAGTACTGTGCAAAAGTTTTATGCAGGTGTGAAAAAATGCTGTAAACAAAGAATGCTTTCAAAAATGGAAGTGTTAATCATTTATTTTCATCAATCAACAAAATGCAGTGAATGAACAAAAGAGAAATCTAAATCAAATCAATATTTGGTGTGACCAGCCTTTGCCTTCAAAACAGCATCAATTCTTCTAGCTACACTTGCACACAGTTTTTGAAGGAACTCGGCTGGTAGGTTGTTCCAAACATCTTGGAGAACTAACCACAGATCTATAATCCTATAATCCTACAAAATAATATAATGACTACAAAATAATATAATGACTATAATCCTACAAAATCCCTGACTTTGTGCAAGTGTACCTAGAAGAACTGATGCTGGTTTGAAGGCAAAAGGTAGTAACACCAAATATTGATTTGATTTAGATTTTTCTTTTGTTCGCTCACTTTGCATTTTGTAAATTGATAAAAATAAACAATCATTATTTATATTTCTGAAAGCATTCTTTGTTTACAGCATTTTTTCACACCTGCCTAAAACTTTTGCACAGTAAGAAAACTTTGGTCAATGGTGAAATCTTCAGGAAAACAGTGTATGTTTAAAATGTCTTCTTAAGAATGACTGGTGAATGAGGCCCTAATCTTATTGTAATAAAAATAGAAATCCTGTACAATATCGCTTGCGTGGGAAGAGACGTTGCAATATGTATGACGTCTGATCAATGTTTTGATTTTGGATCGATGCTATGGGATCGTTGATCCTTAAATTGCTGTGTTGGTGTTGATCAATATATCGTTACGCCCCTACTGGCGACTCCAGGCTTTTTTATTTTGTTGTCGAGTTGAGTTGAGCGAAGGGCGTTTGGACCGGGGCCGGGGCTCCGTGCTGATGCCATCCACAGATGACGCAGTTTCGCTAAATTGCCTCGACTCGTCCCCACGGTGCCAGAGGAGAATTCCAGCAAATCACTTGTTCATCTCTGGAGCGAGTTCAGGAGTGAAACGAGGCAATTGGGACAGAGCCGAAGTGGTGGAGGAGAAAGAAGAGGAGGAGGAGGTGATAACAATGTCACTACACCAGCAGCAGCAGATAGATCCATCCATCCATCCATCCATCTCTTTTAGATGCACTGCTCTCTTTACCTCTTGCTCTGTCTATTTATACATCCATCCACCCATCCATCTGTCTGTCTATCCCTCTATTTATCCATCCATCCATCCATCCCTCTGTCAGACACATTTGAAAGTGATTGTCATTGTGAACACACCACAGCACAGCTCAGCACACAGTGCACCACAATGAAATGTGACCTCTGCAGGAGGTCTGAAGGTCTCCCTACTGACCTCTGAAAGAGCAGTGGGCAGCTAACAAGCGCACAGGGAGCGGTGCTTGGAGACGGTACCTTGCTCATGAGCACCTCAGTGGTAACTTTACCGGCCCTGGATTCGAACCTGCGACCTTCTGATCACTGGGCAAACACCCTACCATTACACCACCAGCTGCCCCATTTTATTTATTTATTTTCAGTCTCTTTGGAGACTATCAAAAATTGCCGTTGTCGACTATATTTCAAGTCGTCAGGGCGAGGTATTGGGTAAAGTTTTCAGCAATAATCGCACCTCGGATAAACCTCATAGGCTACGATACTGAAGTTCTCTCTCTTTATCTGTTTATCTGTCTGCCTGTCCTTCTAGTTGTCCATTCCTCCATCCATTTATCCTTTCTTTCTCTCCCTCTCCCATCCATCCATCCATCCATCCATCCATCGATCATGTCAGTCTTTTTGTCTGTCTGTATCTTTGCCTTTCTTACTTCCACCTCTCAACTCTAACCTCAACCACAGTAATCAAAGTAAATCTTTTTGCTTGTTTACTTTTTGTAATAAACACCAACACTTTTCCATAAAAGCGTATTTTTCCTTCATGAGGGCCGGTCCACCTCAAATCCACAAACATGCCGTATTTCAGGTTTGGGTGAAATATGTCCAACAACAGGAGTGGTGCATGTGATAAAGTGAGAGTAAAAATGGTGGTGAGGTTTTTCCTTCACACCTCCGTCTCTACGTTGGGCTTGGGGGGAGGTATACCGTGTGGGAGGCCGAGCCAAGTTTACCCGCCGTAGTAATCAAGAAGGAAGAGCGTGAAGGGAATGAACTCAACTTACTCTGCCCTTTACACTTTTTGTTCTTCTCCGCCAACATGCTTTGCATTTTTCAAGGTTTTAGGCAAAAAGCAACTGATTCAAACGTGTTCAGTAGAGATTTCTCCTGAAGATCTTTTCATATGGAGCTCTAGTACAAATAAAATGGACGGTAAATTTCAAATGTGTGTGACTGGGGTCTAGTAGTTATGATGCTCGCTTCTGGGCCAGGAGGTCATGGGTTCGAATCCTACCTCCAGCACTACCACCACCACTGGGCCCCTGTCTGACTGTCTGTTCATCTATCTATCCATCCATGTGTCTGACTGTACATCTAGCTATCCATCCATCCATCCATCCATCTATCTGTCTGTCTGTCTGTCCATCTAGCAATCCACCCATTAGTTTGTCTGTCTGTCCATCCAGCTATCCATCCATCCATCCATCCATCTGTCTGTCTGTCTGTTCATCTAGCTATCCATCCATCTATCTGTCTGTCCATCTAGCAATCCATCCATTGGTCTGTCTGTCTGTCTGTCCATCTAGCTATCTATCCATCCATCTATCTGTCTGTCTGTCCATCTAGCTATCCATCCATCTCTGTCTGTCTGTCTGTCTGTCCATCTAGCTATCCATCCATCTGTCTGACTGTCCATCTAGCTATCCATCCATCCATCCATCTATCTGTCTGTCTGTTCATCTAGCTATCCATCCATCTATCTCTGTCTGTCTGTCTGTCCATCTAGCTATCCATCCATCCATCTGTCTGTCTATCCATCTAGCTATCCATCCATCCATCTATCTGTCTGCCTGTCTGTCTGTCCATCTAGCTATCCATCTGTCTGTCTATCTATCTATCTATCTGTCTGTCTGTCTGTCTGTCTGTCTGTCTGTCCATCTAGCTATCCATCCATCTATCTGTCTGTCCATCTAGCTATTCATCCATCTATCTGTCTGCCTGTCCATCTAGCTATCTATCCATCTATCTGTCTGTCTGTCTGGTAATTTAGCTATCTATCCATCTATCTGTCTGTCTGTCTGGTAATCTAGCTATCCATCCATCCATGTGTCTATCTGTCCATCCGTCCGTCCATCTAGCTATCCGTCCATCTATCTGTCTGTCTGTCTATCTAGGTGCCGACCACTGGACCCCTAATGTAAATCTCTCTCTCCCTGTACAGCTTATGAATCTGTCTTTCACTGGCCTACTAAGAAGTACCCTTTAAATTCCACATATATGGAGAGGATGTTTATTCACCACAGCTCCTTTACACATTCTTCAACAGACATAAAAAAGATCACACCAAAAGGTAAAAAAACCAAACACCAAAAAATAAAGCAACTGCATTTAGACTTCACTGCAAGGGAGATTTGCAGATGTGAAGATAGACTCAAACTTTCCTGTTCTTTAAAACCAACATTAGATCTTAACCAGCAGATAATATTGCGAAATGGAGGAAAATGTGACAGAGTAAGAGTTAAACAGTCTATTATGCAGATTGGATGTGATCATAGTTATGATAAATTACAGCACACATCACACACTTCTTGCATTTCACTGTGTATTAAGTCCATAAAATATGGGATTTTATATTACTGACTACACGGAATTGTTTTACTGAATTGCAACCAATAAAATGTTATGGACCTTGAACGAGTGAAAATGAGGATGTGAGAGAGAGAGAGAGAGAGAGAGAGTGGACGAAAGAGTGGGAGAGTTAGTGAGAAACAGAGAAGGGGGTGAGAGACGATTGTTGAAACAGAGAGGGAGAGACATAGGGAAGAGAGAAGAGAGAGTGTGTATGAAGGGAGTGTGGGAGAAAGAGAGAGCGAGTGAAATTGTGAGTCAGAGAGAGAAACTGCAATAAGCTTAATGAGCTCCAGCAGGCTGAATGTAAGGGGCGTTGTGATGGATGTGGAGAGTTTGGGGAGATTTCCTGGCCACGTCATCTCGTCTCTAAATCTCCACAAATGCTGCAGCACCATGAAGCCAAATTCCCCCTCACTCACCTTAACACACTGATGACTATCTCACGTCACCACCAACATGACCTCAACACAGTGATGCTGTACACCTTCTCACATCATCACCACCAACATCATCACCTCAACGCAGTGATGCTGTACACCTTCTCACATCAATACATCACCATTATCATCACCACCAACATCACCTCAACGCAGTGATGCTGTACACCTCCTCACATCAATACATCACCATTATCATCACCACCAACATCACCTCAACGCAGTGATGCTGTACACCTCCTCACATCAATACATCACCATTATCACCACCACCACCATCACCTCAACGCAATGATGCTGTACACCTCCTCACATCAATACATCACCATTACTATCACCACCAACATCACCTCAACGCAGTGATGCTGTACACCTCCTCACATCAATACATCACCATTATCATCATCACCACCATCACCTCAACGCAGTGATGCTGTACACCTCCTCACATCAATACATCACCATTATCATCACCACCAACATCACCTCAACACAATCATACTGTACACCTCCTCACATCAATACATCACCATTATCATCACCACCAACATCAGCTCAACACAATCATACTGTACACCTCACATCATCACCACCAATATCACTATCATCACCACCAACATCATCACCACCAACATCATCACCACCAACATCACCCTTTTTCACCAGAAAAAGTAGTTAAGATAAATATGCAGTTGGGTTATTGACAAGAAACCAAACAGCCAAGCCCTCCTCAAAAAAGTCACGAATGGTGACTCAGGGACAATAACTGTGGAAGGCACAAAATGTGTGAAGAAAAAGTAGGAGATGAGAAAAATAAGCATAAAAAGAAGAAGGTTATTTCTGGAAACGAGTAATCACAATTAATCTCTATCATTTTGACACTTAAAAAGCTGTCAACAAAACCGGTTACCAATCTCTCTCTCTCTTCCTCCGTGTGTGTGTGTGTGTGTGTGTATGTGTTTGTCTTTCCCTCACAGTGACCAACCACAAGCAAGTAGAGGAAGGAAATCATTCACTTTCTCCTCCACTGCAGTAGTGTGGGGGCGATGGTGACGTCCAAGAAGCAAAAAGGTTATCGGTTCACCATCACAACATTGGGGGCATGGGCGAAAGAGAGAGAGGATCAGTGGGGAAGGGGGGAAAGAAGAAAGACAGAGAGAGAGAGAGAGAGAGAGAGAGAGAGAGAGAGAGAGAGAGAGAGAGAGAATAAGAGATGTAAGGAAGGAGGAAGAGAGAGAGATGCCCAGGAGGCCCACTGCGCCCGTATGTTTGGTGGAATCCACTTATGTGGACAGAGACGGAGTGTCCCTCCTCCTCTTCACCAGGAGCTTCCCGGGATATGACAAATGCTTTCATTATTCCTAAATGAGATTACAGCCCCGAGTTCACCACCGGCGTCAGCCACCTGTGGAGTGGAGGAGCGACGGCTGCTCGCTAATGAGACGAAGCTCGCGGTCACTCATGCCATCGCAGCACCAACTCTCATCATTCTGGAGACCTCTGGCCTGTCCGAGCTGCCGCGCTCCCGTCAGGATTTATAGCACGGATTGTTGTGTTATCCTCCTCATGCTGAATACATCAATATTCCCTCTCCATCCGGAACACACACTGCTCTCTGACACGTCCTTCACTGGTCAACACAGAGTCATTTAAAATACACATTACTGTCTTCTGAATTTACATTGGCTATTATTTTATACAGAAGATTGGAGAGAGAGAGAGAGAGAGAGAGGGAGAGAGAGAGAGATGGAGAGAGAGACAGAGAGGGAGCGAGTGGGGGGGAGAGAGATAAGAAAAAAAGATCAGAGAGAGAGAGAGAGAAATGAGTGAGAGGAAGAGAGGGGGAGAGAGAGAGGGAGAGAGAGAGAAGACATGAGAGAAAAAGATGGAGAGATGGAGCGCGGAAGATGGGGCGACAAGAGATGAGAGAAGGAAAGAGAGAGACAGAGAAGAATGGAGCAAAAGAAGTCAGAGGAGAGAGTGAGAAGGAGACAGAGAGAGAAAGGCAGAGTGTGACAGAAGAAATGAGAGAGAGAGAGAGAGAGAGAGAGAGAGAGAGAGACAGACAGATGAGACGAGAGTGAGGAAGAGAGAGAGAGAGAGGAAGAGTGTCAGAAGAGAAAGAGTTAGAAGAAGAGAGAGAGAGATGGAGGGAGGGAAAAAGGAGAGGAGAGAGGGAGATGGGAGGGAGGGGATGAAGGAGAGGAGAGAGAGAGAGAGAGGAGAGATGGAGGGAGGATGAAGGAGGGAGAGAGAGAGAGAGACAGAGAGAGAGAGAGAGAGGGAGTGAGGGGATGAAGGGAGGGGAGGAGAGAGAGAGAGAGACAGGAGAGAGGGAGAGAGAGATGGAGCGAGGATGAAGGAGGGAGGAGAGAGAGAGAGAGATGGAGTGAGGATGAAGGAGGGGGGAGAGAGAGAGAGAGAGAGAGAGAGAGAGAGAGAGAGAGAGGATGAAGGAGGGGAAAGAGAGAGAGAGAGAGATGGAGTGAGGAAGGAAGGGGAGGAAAGCGAGAGAGAGAGAGAGAGAGAGAGAGAGATGAAGGAGGGGAAAGAGAGAGAGAGAGAGATGGAGTGAGGATGAAGGGGGAGCGAGAGAGAGAGAGAGAGAGAGAGAGGATGAAGGAGGGGGAAAGAGAGAGAGAGAGAGATGGAGGAGGATGAAGGGGGAGCGAGAGAGAGAGAGGATGAAGGAGGGGGAAAGAGAGAGAGAGAGAGATGGAATGAGGATGAAGGGGGGAGAGAGATAGATAGAGTGAGGATGAAGGGGAGAGAGAGATAGATAGAGTGAGGATGAAGGGGGGAGAGAGAGAGAGAGAGAGAGAGAGACAGAGAGAGAGGGGTAGTCCACCCTGAACGGAGGCTGAGGTTCTGAATTATTATTCCACACTGTGCAATAACACTAAACGCCCGTGGGGGGTGTTTGTGATGAGACAGAGCAGCAGAGAAGGTCCATGAAAAGAAAAGCAGCAAAACAAGCGCCATCTGACACCTGGAGGAAGACAAAACCGTGCTAAGGCCTTGACAACGCACATAGCCAAGCTCGTGACGTCACACCACAATGCCCGACACTCGTGCTATTCCCATCTGCATCTGCATTCCGTCCAGCATTCCTCATAAGAACACACACAGACACAATTACCGCAACCTTTCCACAATTTTTGACCAATCATTGTAATTTCCCTCAAAACACTGAGCCATATGTCAGCGAACTCACTTCCTTGTTATGTTTGGAAGACGCAGGAAACGTGCGTGATTAAAAACGCCTCACGTTTACTTCAAAAACAACTAAATGGATAATAGTTAACAAAAAAAATCAAATTAATCAAATAAATTCTTAAAAAATAATTATTAAGGGAGAAAAAAAATCATGTTTTTTTCGTCACTTTGACTTGCTCCCACAACTTAATTGCAACAAAGTAGCTAAAAACACCGCAACTTTCACCCCAATTTTTTAGGCCGCGGCAATCACAAAAAAGACCTGCAAAATATAGAATATGGAAACCGCTCTGAGGTGTGTTTCCCAAAAGCATAGTTGCTAACGTACTGCTAACTACATTAGCAACACTATGCTAGATGCTAACATACACCATTTTATTTGCTAACCTAGTTAGCAACCGTGCTTTTGGGGAACGCAGCCCTGAACACGAGCGTCTACTAAATGCCATAAATGTAAAATGCGATGTTAAGATGTGTATGACATCTGACTTGACTCACAGTGTAGATGACTTGTTTCTACCGTAAAATGCTCAAGTACAGTCTATAGTATAATCTATGTATGTATTTTATACTTACTCTTTAGTTCAGTGGTCACCAACCGTTTCAAGCCCAAGATCCCTGACCTCAGCCCTGGTGAAAGACAAGATCTATCTGTTGAAGCACTGAGAAAAAAAGCCAGCAAAAAACAGAAAAAGGATCTTTTTGTCAAATTGAGATGGGTATTTCTTTTTGTATGTTAAAATGTGGAGTATAATAAGCCATATTAATAATAAACATTTGATATAAAGTATGTTTTGTACTTTAGTAATTCATTTTACACATAATTTTACCTTATTTTTGGTAATAAATTAATCAGCAACAAAAAAATCTGAGGAGCCACTTGGGAGCCGAAAGAGTCTAGGAACCAGTTCTCTTAAAAGAGCCGGAATTACCATCACTAATATCTGCAGTAAGGACACTTCTCATTTTTCTCTCATCTCACTGGTAGCTTTGGCGCTACTATGAAAATGTGGTCCAACAGAGAGGGAGGCACTTGCAAAAGCCAAAGTTAGTCAGGCGAGATTAAATGTATTTTTTCCTTTTATATTCGAGATCTAACGTAAACATCTCAAAGATCATGCGGTCGATTACAATTGACAGGTTGGTGACCCCTGCACCTAGTCCTCAGAAAAATGATTAATCAGAATCAGGAAACCTTATACATCCCAAAAGAAACTGCTCACATCACGACTGCACAATTCACAAGACACAAGGACAGAACAATAAAGAACAGTACCCAAAATATAGTTAAAGCTTAAATAAAAATACTCAGATAAAACGCTGAGTGCAATAAATAGAACAGACTATGTTGGCTTAAAAAGTACCTCCTACAATTTTTCGTTGATATTCTGTCTCTCTTCATTAAAAGAAATCTACCATAAAAAGTAGAGACTGCTCATTTCAAGTGGGCAAACTTACAAAATCAACGGGGGATCAAATAATTATTTCCTCCACTGTATATACACTATATATTGCACATGTTAATAGAAGTTATTGTAAAGTGTAGTTAAATTTAGAGAGTGACGGAGGGAGCAGTTATAGAGTCTGATTGCTGTGGGAAGGAAGGATTTTCGGTGTCGTTCAGTGGAGCATATTAATATATAATTATTAAGCAAATTATTCATATTAATGTATTGTGATATTCTGATCTTGCCAACAAAATAAGATACATTTAGGGGATTACATTTTCAACTGAGATTCTAATATGTTCAAGCTGAACTGTAATATCTTGTTAACTTGCTGATATATCACCGTTCTTCTTACATGTTCCTTGTCATGTGTCTAAAGTGTACGTTCCGACCAATTTAGCCATATATAACTCGTCACGTACACTCTACCTGAAAGATCCAGCCACTAATGCAGTTTCCAATTTGACTTCCTGCGAGCTGCTATATGTGTGCGTGTGTGTGTGTGTGTTTGTGAGATCCCTGAACAGTTGGTGAAACCTTTTGGGAACGTCCATCAATGTCTATCAATAGCACACGTGACTACACAGAGTGATTTTAAAGGTGAAAGGCATTCTCGCCATGTGCAAACAACTCATATTACAGTCCAAATACCTAATTAGTTTCCATGCAGCAACGTATAATACGTTACGTATTGAATGAAAGGGAACCTCCGCCATATTTCTATCCATATACTGTACGTAATCCAACGCTCAGCTTCAGGCATTGTGACTAACAGCAGGTGAGCAGTGGATCGAGTATCGAGTTAAAATATGGAAAAATTCTCCTTTAATTGGCTTCTGCACAGCAATGTATTGAAGTCTGCCATTTTTCAATCCAATACTCACCTGCTGTTAGTCAAAATGGATGAAGGCAATATGATCTGCTGGTCATAGAGAATGGAGTATCAGGACAGAAAGCTACTTTAACTTTAAAAATATATATCAAAACTCATTATCCCAATAAATCCATATTTACTTGTGCACCACATTCCAACTGCACAAAATCAAACTTGATCTACACAACACATCAAACTCAATTATTTCTGTTACTCACTAAAGGGACTGTGAGTACCCGATCCGTCGCTGCTGCCCGATCGGTTCTGCGCATGCGCACTCGGAAAGCCGCCATATTTGCTGCCCGATCAGTCCCACGAACTTTGAACGATTGAAATGCTTTAGGGCAGCGACGCATTTCCAGAACCACACGTAACAAGACGGAAACTTTACGACACACTATATATACAGTATATAGTGTGTGTGTGTGTGGTTCCGGAAAGGCCGTAAAGCGTTTCAGTCGTTCAAAGATAGATATCTATATTGTTGGATTGACAGACAGACAGACAGACAGACAGACAGACAGACAGACAGACAGATAGATAGATAGATAGATAGATAGATATCTATATTGTTGGATAGATAGATAGATAGATAGATAGATAGATATATAGATAGATAGATAGATAGATAGATAGATAGATAGAAAAACAGATAGAAAAATAAAGTCTTTTACGACGGCCTTTATGACCTGAGACCGATCGGGCAGGAAAATGGCGGCTTTCCAAGTGTGCATGCGCGGAACCGATCAGGCAGCCGGCACAGATCGTGCACTGACAGGGACCACTTTCAAAAATTCTCACTTATGAGCGCCAATCCAATTTCCTGTGACGGACATTTAAAATATCATTAGTAATCATAACTAAAAGCAGGTCTATAATCGATTGAGTATATATTCAAAATCAGTAGAGCTTATTTAACGCCAACACGGTGTTTGTATTAACTGTATGGGTGTCAGTTGATTACTGATTAAATGTCCGGTTTTTGTACAAGAACAGGTTAAAAGCCTCAGGACACGATTATAAGCAGGAAATTTCCATTAATCAGCAGCTGCTCTTACCTACTGCACCGTACCGAACACGCTGTACATTTGCATATACAAACAGTTTTACTGCCTGGGAACGAGGGAGTTTGTGTCAATGAGGTCATGCCTGAGACTGGATATTACAGAAAAGAGTTTTTGAATTTTTTTAAGATTTAGGTTTTGCTCATCGAATTATAAAGACCTGTCTAGACTGTAAATGTGATTTATTTGTGGAATATGTGGAAGTATTTAAAGTATTTCAGCATTGTTAGCTGATCTTACACTTGTATTAATATATCATATATTTATAATGTGAAATGTTTTCACCACTGTAAAAATGTTAAGCATCTATAAATTTTAAGTATGATACCATTTTTTGCATTTGTTACAGCAAGCACACTGCATTTGATATTTACAGTAATCATGTTATTTTAAATAGTGTACTGTATTGCCTACTGCAAATTCTTTTTGGGGCAGTTGGCATTGTAATGGTTAGGGCACTGGTCACCAACCTTTTCAAGCCCAAGATCCCTGACCTCGGCCCTGGTGAAAGACAAGATCTACCTTTTGAAGCACTGAGGGGAAAAAGACAGCAAAAACAACAAAAAAGATATTTTTGTCAAACTGAGATGGTTTTTGTACTTTAAAATTCATTTGAATTTCGATTGAATTTATTTATGCTTTATATTCAGGATCTAACATGAGCGTCTCAAAGATCTACCGGTCAGTAGCAATCGATGGGTTAGGGTGTTGACCTTATGTTCGGAAGTCTGCTGGGATCTGAACCAGCAAAGGTACCACTGAGGTACTCATGATCAAGGTACCAAACCCAAGCACTGCTCTCCGGTGCTGCTCATGTCAGCTGCCCACTGCTCCTTCAAGGATAGGTCAAATGCAGAGGTCACATTTGGTTGTGGTGCACTGTGTGCTATGAACACAAAAAGAAATAATCACTCATTCTGCATACAGTGTGCAATAAAATGAACATATCCATTGCACATATTTAATCCAATTTTTACTTCATTGTCATTAGTGATACTTCAGTATGGCGTCTGATTAAGATGTGGTTTTACCTCCAAAATGGCTTTTCTGGTGACTGAGAGAAAAGAACAGCTGGCTGCTTCTCTATATGTTTCCCAGGTGCTGCGTATTGCAGGGCAGGAACTATTACAGTGTGACGCCTTTGTTTGCACACTGACTAGATCGACTTGGGGAAGATTAGCCGGTGCGTCAGATTCACTGCTGACATCACACAGGTGTGAGTGTGTATGTGAGAGAGAATGAATTAGAAAGAGGAGGGAGTGAGTGTAAGAGAGATAGAGAATGTGTATTCAGCCATTTGTAAGCACTGGAGAGATAGAAAAGCAAGCAAAACTATGTTTTTCTCCACATTGAGGAATATATGTAATTTATGATTCAAGAGACTCAAGATTCTTTGTCGTACACAGAATTACAAGTACAACATGTAGTTAAACGTGTGATGAATCAGATTATCATAATCAAATTAGAGAATGCCAAAATATAGATAATAAAAGTATAGGGAATATATATATATTACAAATAAATTTTGTAATTAACAAGGCATGAATAGTGTTGCTCGTTCTCACTAAGCTTCTTTACGAATATAAAACAATGTTATATAAAGAATCTTAATTATAGTCAGTGTAAAGTCTATTGTCAGGATTAGGACTTCAGGTTAGATTTTGGGTTAACATTTGGATATCTGCATACTGTGCAATATCATTACTCTCACTGTCCAACATCCACTACTCACTGTACATGATCATCATTACTGTGCAATACTTAAATAATGTGCAATAACCCACACCGCATATTATGCTGTATATAAAACCTTTTTTAGTTATGTATTCTTTTCCATATGTACATAGCACCACAGAACCTTTTTTTTTTTGCAACCTTTTGCACTATTTATTTTATTTTGTATATACATGTCTGCACTGAAGGAGTTGCTTTTAATTTCATTGTACATATGTATAGTGACAATAAAAGGCGTTCTCTCATTCTCATAAATGAGTTTTAAGCTTACCCATTAACACCAGCGTCCAAATCAACGCAAGTATTTAAATAATAATAATCATCATATTTTTGCAAGTAGAGGAAACAGGTATGTATTTGGTGTTAAACAGTTAAACACAAAAAAAGCATGAAACAATCTTAATACTAGTATTAATAATAATCATATTTTCACACCTCCAGTAAAATCTGGGACATATGTGTGGGGCTGGTTTTACCATGAGTAAACCTGAGTAAAAATGAGACCCCCCCCCCCAAAAAAACCTCTCTCAATATTTGCATTAATAAGCACATTTTTACAAACAGTTGAAGACTTTAAACCCCAATAAAAATGAGGACGTTTGTCTGGTGTTAAGGGCTGTGTAAACCCACAGCCAACACCACTTAAGAATTTGAAGAACAATATTAATCATATTTTCACAAGTAGTGGAGACGGGGTGTGTGTTCGGTGTTAATGGATTAGGATATCAACTTACACACCCACCCCCAATACCACGCAAGAATTTTAATAACAGTTCACTTTTCGCAAGTAGGGGACACGGGTGAAGACCTTCACACCACACTGAGTGTAAATCAGTGTTAATGTTCAGCGTTAATGGCCAGAAAAAACCCAAGTGACGCAAGAAATTACGCACGGACAATCGAATGTCATTAAAGGTCGTTATAAAGACAGTAAAACGCGCCGTGTGTGTGTGTGTGTGTGTGTGTGAGAGAGAGAGTGGGAGGAGTGTGTACGCGCTCGTCTTTATATCCTCCTCCGTTGCACCTGAAGCGTCAGAATAAGGTCGGTCAGAACCGGATCTCCACCGGACGCCACACACTCGCCGCTTTATGGATATATCTTTATATTTTTACAACTTCTCCGTTATGTTTTTACGTGTCTGGCGCAACTTTTCTTCCTTTTTATTTTTCTCTGCTCGGACTCGTATTCTTCCACGTTTTATCGCTCATCTGTTGCGCCAAATTGAGATGGTTTTCCGTGTGTTTGTTGTACAGCGCTGCGCGACTTTTTGGCTGTGAGCGGCGCTTTATAAATAGATTTGACTTACTTACAGTGTTGAAACTAACTTAACTACACTTTTCAGTAGTTTATAAGTCGCAAAGCCACTTATATAACGTCACTTTTGCAGTAAGTAAAAACTGTTAAAATATTTTTATTTAGCATTGACAAAAAACATTTTTAATTAAACTACATCTATAACTTATAATAGAAACAAATTATTTCCTTACTTTTTTTTTTTAACTAGCAGGTGTTTCTGATTGGTGTTCAATTATTGCGCTCTTGGCAACGGCGAAATGAGAGTCAGAGGCTGGAATCTATCTTGGTGAAGATGGAAGCAAGAATCTGTGGCTGTTAAATAGTTAAAATGCTATTTCTGTAGCGTATTGATATTTTAAAACAGTAACCTGGCTGTAAATTAGCTACTTTTATTCTGAAGTGGCATTTAGCTTGAAAATATACTGTTTAAAAGGTAACTTCCCCAATTCTGTCTGCTCACTTGCGTCCTTTGGTTACCAGCACATCTATTTTTTAAAAACTCCAACGCTGATATTGGGTGCCTAAATCGAAGGCAGCTAATCATCTTTAGGCTGTTGAAGACACTTCCAAGAAACAGACTGACCAGCTTGTGTGAACTACTTCAGGATTTTGTTTTGAGAGAGAGCAACTGAACTTCTTTTAAGGTCTTGATGACATTTCTCCTCTCATCTGAAAGGGTTCCGGGAACTGACACTGACCAGCTGGTGTGAACTTCTGCCCGACTTTTGTGCCTCCAGGTTTTTTAAAATGAGAGCTTGAATCGAAGGCAACTCCTCCATGATGAACGACTCTCTCCAGATGAACGCATCGGACGTCCTCCTGGCACTGACTCCCGGAGTAACCAGCAGCGCCCTCCCGGGCATTCCAGGGCGTGCCCTCGCCCTCCGCCTGGACCGGCGCTCTCTGATCACCTCTGCCACCATGTTTGCAGTGGGGGTTCTGGGCAACCTGGTGGCCGTGGTGGTGCTGTGTGTGTCGAAGAAGGAGCAGAAAGAGACCACCTTCTACACGCTGGTGTGCGGCATGGCGGTCACTGACCTGCTGGGCACCTGCTTCACCAGCCCAGTGGTGATTGCCACGTACGTGGCGGGTCGGTGGCCAGGGGGCGCACTGCTGTGCCACTTCTTCTCCTTCTCCATGCTGTTCTTTGGCTCGGCCGGAATGTCCATCCTGTGCGCTATGTCTGTGGAGCGTTACCTGGCCATTAGTCACGCCTATTTCTACTCGCAGCACGTGGACCGCGGCGTGGCCCGTCTCGCGCTGCTGGCCGCTTACCTCATCAATGCAGCGCTCTGCCTCATGCCCAGCTTCGGCTTCGGTAGGCACGTAAAGCACTTCCCGGGCACGTGGTGTTTCCTGGACTGGCGTGCACTGGACGCATTGGCCGCCTCGTACTCATTCCTGTACGGCGGCTTCATGCTCGTGTTGGTGGCCGTGACTGTGCTGTGCAACTTCGCCGTTTGTCGCTCTCTTGTGAGCATGAGCAAGAAAACCCGTGTCGTCGTGGTTGGTGGAGGAGGGACGTCGAGGAGGATGTTCCCCAAATTGGCGTCGGTCACCTCAGCTGCCGAGATTCAGATGTTCTGGCTGCTGATCTTCATGACCATCGTCTTCCTCGTCTGCTCCATCCCATTGGTGGTGAGTGATAGTTATTTCGTCTTAGTTAATCTTCATCTTTTGTATTGACAAGTGTCCCATCATTAGACCACCCTCAACAGCACACAAATATCTGCTAAATGCCATAAATGTAAATGCAAGTTACTCTGTAAGAGAGTGAATGTAAACTCTGGACAAGAGTTAAAAATGTTCTTAAACTGCTTTGCCAAGACACCAAACCCAGCTTCAAGAGTTCCAGAACACACGCTCTTCTCCTCTTCATCGTTTCCTAATTACAGGGACAGTCTCTCTGGAATAATTTGAAGTTAAGGCGCTCAGTGGTGGTAGTGCTGACAGAAGGTTTATAGTTGGGTTGTTGAAATTAATCGCATAAACGATGCATCGCGATGCAGACGTGGATGATTCACAACGGTGGTTTTCAACCGGCTGTCCGCTGCCTCCTAGTGGGCCGCATTGGCATTGCAGGTGGTCCGTGACATGCAATCCAATTTCACCACTGAAATCACCTTTTAAAAAGTATTTATGTATTTTTCAAACCATTTCCAGATGATTTGGGTATCTTTATAAATAATTATTTTAATGCATTGCAAATATCTCAATGGCAAATATCTCAATACTCCCCCTCCCTACACTCAGACTGCTTAGTTGTTGAAAACCCCTGAATTATATCATAATGACATTGCTTGGTAATTTTCTGGCTACTGCATAAAAATTCTTCTCTCGCAATCTGCCGTATTCGTACTCGTCTTGTCATGGCCTCGGGATTTTATTTTGAGAACAGCAGAGACCACAACTCGGAGAATATTACCATTTACTCTTTGGAACCAGTGCAGGATTTGGCATTGTTTATTAATTAGTGTTTTAATAACTCCGAATCCCTTTAACTTACAGAAACCACCCACACATACCATCAGAATCATAGGACTTTGAACTTACTGGACATTAGATTCACTCCTCTGAATGTTTCTGAGTAATTCTGTGCACAAAAAGTGATTGCGTAAAAAACATTAATTAAATTATTCTTGATGTAAGCACACCAATCAGATTTTTTTCCCATTTTCTAATGTTAGAGAGTAATCAATAAGGAAAAATAAATATAGAAAATGCATTGTTATCAAATATCATTCAGATGGATACCAAATGGATGAAGTGTTTCCGCTTGACACTAACCTTATTTTTCCTCACAGCACTAAGCCATAGAATGTCTCTGCATAATAACACCACTGCAAGCCAATAAAACAGTGAGGTTGCTCTTGAGGAGTGTTCTGCCACTGTGGTTTGTTGAGTTTAACATATGATGTGATGTGATCAGTTTTGATAACTGCTTCTAGTGAAGCGTTTTCCTCATTATAGATATTTAAGAGAGAAGTATTGAATAAACGTGCGTTGGTCCGGTTTAGGTGGCAACTCTAACTAGACCACAACCAGGCCACGCCGCTATAGGCCGCACGTTGGAACAAAGTATTTCTAGTACAAAAACTGTAGGAGAAGTAGTGGTCAGAAAAAGTGGGTGGAATAACTATGTGGTGCTCATCCCAGTCTCATAATAATCTTTAAAACCCTGTGTACCCAAATTAGCTTTCTAACCGGCTTCCGTTTCTTTTCCAGGTTCGCATCTTCGTCAACCAGCTCTACGGTCCCACCTATCTCGCGGCTGGCATAAAGCCGGATTATCGCAACGACCTGCTGGCTATTCGCTTTGCCTCCTTCAACCCGATACTTGACCCCTGGGTTTACATCCTGTGCAGAAAAAATCTATTTACCAAAGGCTGTGAGCGGATTAAGCGCAGCGTCGGCTTGAGCCAAGAGCGACACGCCCGGGCCTCGGCCTCTGCCTGGACGGGAAGCCAGCACTCGCCGCCATCGTTCGCCCGCAGCAACGACACCAGTTACGCTTCGTTACGCATGACCGCGTGCAGGAGTGGCGAGGACGACAGGGCCACAGCTAACTGTAAGTCATACGTCGACCTGACCCGTCGCCAGGCGTGGGAGTTCGACGCGGCGATGGACAACTTCCATCCCTTCAGCGTTGAACAGCAACCGGTTTTAGGCTTCGAAAGCCAAACGGCTTCGCCTGCCAAACCTGCGGCGGCGACAGTGACGGGACGTGTTCAAATCACATCCTCCACTCAGACTGGAACGAAAATGCACGAAAGCAAAGTGGAGATAGTCACCTGCACTTTTAGCACACCCAGTTCCTGTCTGTCAGAAAAAAGTATCACGTAACAAACCGCTTGAAAAGGAAATTATACAATGCACTGCCTACACACTTTAAAATATTCCTTCGCTACACTGAGAAAATTATCAGTGATTTATGTTTAAATCAGTTAGTTCCACTTCTAACAATCACACTTTCTCAACTAACTTATGTATTTTCAGTTAGTTGGTCAAAATATGACCTCTGCATTTGACCCATCAGTGAAGGAGCAGGGGGAAGCTTTTTGGCAGCACCCGGGGAGCAAGGCTTGGGGATGGTACCTTGCTCATGAGTACCTCAGTGGTACCTTTACCGGTCCAGAACTTGAACCAGCAACCTTTTGATCAACTCCCTAGTTGTAATACTACCCATTGCCCATTTGGGGCAGTTTGTAGTGTAACGGTTAGGACGTTTGCCCCGTGATCGGAAGGTGGCCAGTTCAAGTCCCGGATCGGTAAAGGTACCACTGAGGTACTCACTTTTAAAACTAGTCACAACATAATTTCAGTTGTAACACTGAAAACTCATAAAATTGAAGAAAATGAAAGAAGAGCCCACAAAGAACGTTTAACTGGAATATAACCTACAAGGAATTTATTTGGAGTTGAACATGGCACCAACCAAAAATGGTTCTTCCATCCGATAAAACGTTCTATACGGAACACAAAAGGACAGAAACCATGCAGGCACTGTGTAGCCTATAACGTCTTAATGTGATGTTGTTACTGTCTAATGTGGAAAACAATCATGTTTTTAGTGTCTCCCGAATGTTTTTTGAAAATGTGAATTCTGTGAATTGCCACTTTTTTATTATATCAAATGATCCATTGAAAAGGATCAAAAAGTATTTTCAAAGCAAAGTTGTAAAATGTGTAAAAATTTATTTATGAATATGCTGCTTAATTCTGTACGGTTTATGCATGTTGAGCCACATTTTAATGAATGTGAAACTGTGAACTGTGTTTTAAAATAAAAAGAGTATTTGAGGCTGAAATATTTTTTAAACAGAGATATCAAAATGAACTTAACTGCTATCATAATTATCATCATCATCATCATCATTATCGTCATCAGGAGCAGGAGTAATAGTTGAGAAAAGTGCTTTATAAACGCAAGTCAAATCAGATCAAGTAACAATAGTTAAGCAAGATTATCTAACCTGTTAAAATATTTGCAGCTATGTAGGTTGCATGAACTTGTTTAGATTTAAGACCAGAGGTTTAATCTTTTAAAAATCAAGATTGTAATTCAGATTTTTTAAAATTACTTTAAGACACTCAATATTACCTGTAAGGAATTCCACATAAAAAGTGAAGGTCACCTCACGTTGGCCAACAGATGTCAGTATTGCATTCGAATACAACTGCATTTCGATGTACTCTCAGCATCCAGTTTCTTGGTTTATATTAATTGATATTTCTAATTACCATGTTAATATTATAGTTCATGAAGACACATCTATACTATAGTAGTCTAGTGGTCACCTCTGGACCATAAGGTTGTGGGTTCGAATCCCACTTCCAGCACTACCATCACTGGAGTCCCTCAGCAAGACCCTTAACCTCAAGTTGCTGTCAGGGAGACTGTCCATGAAATTAGAGGTGGCTCTGAATAAGAGCATTTGCTAAATGCTGTAAATACGTAGATTTACTGTTCCAATGTATCCACAGCGCCATCTAGCTCCAGATGAGAGTAACTGCTCCACATTGGGATTGCGCATGAACAGAGAAGATAAAGGTACAAGATTATTGATTCGTCACAGACACATGTACCACATGTAGTGAATGTGCCCTGAATCGGCCATGAGACTGTGCAGTAAAGTTCCACATATGCATTAATAACCGCGCAGTTGGTAGTGTAGCTTTTAGGGAGTTGGATCATGATCAGAGAGTTGTCGGTTCGAGTCCCAGACTGGTAAAGGTACCACTGAGGTAGTCGTGAGCAAGGTGCCATCTCCAAGCAAGGTTCCCCAGGCAATGCCAAAATACTGCCTACTGCTCCTTCACAGATGGGTGAAAAGTCAAAGTAAACTTTGTCATCTCTGCTTTATACTGTACAAGTATACAGAGAGACAAGACAACATGGCTCCCGTTTTAACGGTACAAAGAACAAGGAACAAAAAACAAATAAGGCACACAGAATAAGCAATATATAAACAGAATATAAAATATACACTTTAAATTACAAGTAGAAAGAGAGACAATATGGGTGTGGTACTCAGCCTACAATTATGGTCTCAGAGTTGTCTTTTACACTGAATGTGCATGAGATCTGTCATAGTTTCAATATGAAATTTCACCTTCAGCACTGGTCATCGATTACAAGGTTTTTAGCAATACCATATAAATCGGAAAGTGAGGCTTCATTACATTTATGGCATTTAGCAGATGATTTATCCAGAGCGATTTCCATTTTTCTTTATTACCGGGACAGTTTTTCCTCAGAACAACTTGGGGTTAAGTACCAGACTGAGCAAGCAAGCAAGGTACCGTCTCCAAGCACTGCTCCTCCTTCACAGATGGGTCAAATGCAGAGGTCATATTTCCTTGTGGGGCACTGGAAGTTGCTCTGGATAAAAGCATCTGCTAAATGCCATAAATGTAATGAAGCCTTACTTTCAGATTTATATAGTTTGGCTGAAAACCTTGTAATTGATGACCAATGGCAAAGGTGAAATTTCAATCTATTGTAAGCAGTTTGTTACAAAGGTCATACAGATTTATGATACAGAACACTTAATTAAAAGAAAATGAAGGGTTTCATATAAATAAACTTTAATGTAAATAGTAGATCTGAAACGATTATTTGAATAATTTGATTACAAAAATTGGTCGAGGCAATTCTTCTAGAATCAATGCTTCGTTTAATTCTTTTCACTGGCTACAGCATGCGCTGCTTGTGTTTCTATCAGACGCTTACGAATGATGCACAACGTTTTCAGTGACGCGATCAAGACAAGACCTGATCCCTCTGTATGTGAAAGTATTTGTGAGATATTCCGTGTACAAAGACAGAAGTAAATGCATAAAAACACATAAATAACATTTTTCACGTTTTTTCTTATCACCCACTAAAATAAGCTTAAAACAAAGGTAGTTCTTTTTTCTTTTTTTTTTTAAAGAATTTATCTGATTACTCGATTAATCGATGAAAAAAAAGATTGACTACTCGATTACAAAAAGAATCAATTGTTGCAGCTCTAGTCTATACTAAAGACTATCATTCTACTCAAAATGAACTTACAAAAGATTTCTTTGTAAAGACATTCCATTTTCTTACTGCTTCTAAAATGGTTACCATGGTGTAATTATTTTATTTATATTTGTATAGCTAAGCTACTGTTAATTCCATGACACACAATCAAATTGGAAAAAACTGGTCTGGGATTGAGCACCAGCACAAAAACATAAATTATTCGATTTATATGAAAATCATGAGTCATCCCTACTTAACACAGCAACATACAGTGATATAATTGTCAAAAATAAAGATAACAAATATTTCCAGCATCTTCAGTTATATTACTTACAGTTATATTAAACATGTTCATTTTTTGTTTTCTTTACCTGACCAAAGTTAGCTAACGTTAGCTTAATTTAGGGTTGTCAGGGTCATCGATCACAGACTGTCACTTTAAATGTAATAAATAATTAATAACAAATGACTTTAGAAACAACTTCTCACCTGTGAATGTGATGTTATTCCCAGTTTCTTAGTATTTTTCTTTCATTAGAACAGCCGTAAACAGCACGAAAGTCTTCAAAACGTTGTGTTTGATGGTCAGAACCCCGTCACAAGATGGTGGCGATACTGAGACGGGTTTGATGGAACCTCATCTTTATGGAAACACATGACCGTTTCAGGTTTGTGTGTTGGTTTTGGAAAAAATATAGCAATAGTGTTCAATGAAATTGAAGCATAACCACACGTTGATGGTTTTTGCCTTTAACTGCTTTCACCACCAGGTGTCGACAGTAAACACTGGTGAAAATGGTCTTCAACTGGCCAGTCAACATGAAGCCTCGTTTAACCGAATTCCTATTTAAATTTGACTGAAAAGTGAAAGGTGATAAAAAGACGTCCGTCCACCTCCAAAATAGGTACAAAAGGCTTTTTTTTCAAGCTAGCGTCTATAACATACTGAATTCATTGTTAGTGTAATTAACTGATATAGTGTATTCACTAACTGTTTTCATGTTATATTCTTATATACTAATAATAACAAAAATGCCGTGACAAAAGCACCACTAAAACATTAATTTAATTAATTAAATTAACTTTAATTTTTCATATAAATGTAGATCAACGTTTAATTTTATTTAATATATGTGACCCGATCTGCCGTAATGAGTCGGAGGTCGGCGTTCTATTTATTTAGATACGGGCCGATTATGTTGAAAAACATCACAAAAATAGCGATTTTTCTTTTCTGGAGACCAGATTAATTTTGAAGACCTTTTCTTTCATATAAGACCAAAAAAGAAAAATCAATATTTTTGATGTTTGTCAACATAATCGGCCCGTATCTAAATAAATAGAACGCCAACTTCCGACTCATTACGGCAGATCGGGTCACATATGTGCTTACCTAATTAAATATTACTTGAACAGTACTGAACTAGAACAAGTTTACCTTTCACTACTATGTTATTCTTGTATAACCATGTAACAAATAACTTTTTAATCTTGAATATGTTTTCATATTCTAATCAGTATTGATTCACTTTATCCATGTTAAATCGTGATTAATTGAAAACTACACTGAACTGGAACATTAAAAATATCGTTCTACATGATTTTATAGTCATGCAGAGAGACATTCACACTGCACTGTATCTTCATTTGAATATTTATGGTAAAATGGGAATTTAGTTTGTAATGTTACTTGGTGAACTGCTAGATACTTGACTGGAGTCGATTCTTAGTTCTTAGCTACCTTGAATCGAGGAATCGGTTCTTTATGAAAGCGACTCCCGGTCCTAGACGACGCACAGGTTGAGCCCGAATCTGCGAGCTGCCAGCGGTTTGGGACGCGGCCGCCATTAGAGTTATTTGATTTAAATGGTCAAAAAGGTGTCGAAGTGTGAAGATAGACGCTTCGTCCCTGTCATTCACATTCAGAGATGCCGGACAATTCTAAAAACCCCGGCCGGACGCAATTTCCAGGTCTCAAAAGGAGGACATGTCTGGTCACCCTAATATAACAATGCACAGCGCAGGCAACGTACAATGCAAGCTACCGGCAGTAAAAAAGTTTAAGGTGCTCGATAACCTTTTTTGCCATCAATCTAAATTGCCGTCTTACAACATCAGTCTACTAACACAAACATTCGGCAACCTTAGAAGAGCTATCTACTCACCTTTGCCGAGTAACGCACAGAACGGTGATCACAAGCGCCAAAAACGTGAGCAGAACTTTGGGTCGACTACCGATGACGTCACACACGCGACGCGTAATGTACAGTGTTTGGGTGAAGTGCACACAACACGGTTTAATCGAAATCGTGTCAAATTTTTCTAAATTGTTTAAAAGTCCGTTTACTCAAGAGGGCTTGAGCTATGCAGGGAGGAGACAGTGTGATTGTACTTTAAGGTCTTTAGCACTTAGGGCACAAAACAGTCATAACCTGCATGTGTTTCCAATAGCGTAAATGCGTGTAACTGTAGGGGAGGCTCCATCTAGTATTAATTAAGGCCAGCCACGCAGAGAGGTGCAGGCTGGAGCCCCGGGAGCCGCTGCCGCCTTGCCGTGTGTGGGACACGCTCATTAGGAGGCTCACAGCAGCTGGAAACGTTCTTTGCACTTTGGCAGACGTGGGGCAGAGCCAGCGCCCGGCGGCTGTGTGAAGAGACAAAACTACATTCTTCAGGACAGAACACAAATGATAGCATTTATATACAAAGGCTGTTAAACGAGTGACGGGACGGAGATCATTTACAGAACAGCGCCTTACATTATCTTACTTAAGACCACTTAAACTGGGTACAAACCTACGCTTAAAATCGAAAGTAACAGACTTGCAATAACGGTGTAAACACAGTAACAGTAAATATAGATTTATATATAGCTTTATGTTGATAGATTAAAAAAAAAAATCAAATAAATTGATGGATAGATACACAAAGATTATCTGTATGTCTGTCTGTCTGTCTGTGACTATCTATCTATCTATCTATCTATCTATCTATCTATCTATCTATCTATCTATCATCCATCCAGTCCTGAGATAGATTAATTTCATATTTTTTGCTATGTATTTGATGTAAAGAAGGGACACCTCGTTATTATATAAAAACAGCTTTATTTCTATACAAAAATGGAATTGTACAAAAATAAAGATAATATTATCATTAATAATATTAATAATCTGATGTAAATACTGTGGTAAAACTATTACATGTCTGTTATAACTACTGTACATTTGAGTTGATGAGCAGCTTTTCTTTAGTGGAAAGTATAAAACATCATGAACAGATATGAACATAATCGGGTGAGTTTCTGTAAAAGCATCGTAGCACAAAGATCATCATCACGACCACCTGAACATACAGTATATTCATCAGGGATTAAGATGATCTTTTTTGCTACAGTCCTCTGAAGAAAATAAAATAAAGAAGTGGAATGACTACCACAGAGGGAGAGGACAATCATGAAAGATTTGGACTTTTTTAAGAAAGTGTAAATGCACTTGTCACATCACAACAATTTAAAAAGTTAAAACATTTCCGAGATTTTCTCTCTCTCCAGATGGCTGGATTTCAATCCTTGCACCAAGGCCTTGCCGTTCATAAAATGAGGTGAGAATGAAACAACATTAAACATACATTACATTAATAAATATAGACTTATACATCAGATGTTTTTTATACACAAGAATAAATAAATAACTTAGATGAAAAAATAATAAATATTCAACCTGTTATGCATACAGTAAAATGCTAAGAGATGCACGGCATCTGTTTTGTTTGCAGCACTTAGGTAAACAATGACCAAATGCATTGTGACTGGCAGCTATGTCAGTGAGCAGTTAATTTGTCTAATGAGACAGGACATCAGGCCATACTTCAGTTCAGTCCTCCAGGCAGCTTTTGCGTTGAGAATTCAAAGAAATATCCTCCTGAATAAAATTTATACCCCGGCACAGTTTTCTCTTTAATGCTCTTTTGTACGTTTTGTAGTGTAGGTAGTGTTCGATGTGCCCACCTCAACGTCTAGAATGTTCCTCTGTTGGTCCATACAGTGGAACAGCTGTGATATCCCCCAATCATAGAAATGGGGATAAAATCAAATAATGTTGTATCTCTTACATTCTTGGTATATTACGTTTTTAAACATAGTTTTTAAACAAAATTCCAACGAAGTGGCATGTCTTGGGTCCTTGTTGTTGCTCCACTAGAGATTCAGCTCCGTCTTGAAGTCAAAGTCTAGTCAGGTTTGAGGCACTGGCCTTTATTATAGATACGTTATTAGGAGTGTGATCACAAGTTTCATCTTGATACGGTATTATATCGATTCAATGGACAACGAATCGACGTCTGTAGATATCACAAAGTCTGCTATGATACGGTTTCGATTGAATTCAATTCAGGAGCCAGCGTTTGATATGTGATAATATCGTATACTGAGTTAACACAATCACTTCCATTCATATCACCACGAAAAGCAACTAAAATACCGTTTGATATTTGTATTCCTGAGCTCAACCAGACATTTAAATGAAAAACTGAAGACCTCCTGTTAACTTACGTTATCATACGTCTGATCGATATTTTCATTTTGGATTGATAATAATGGTGTAATTTGCAATGTTGCTCCCCTATAAGTTATCACACTTGTTAAAGAGGAAAGCATACGTCGTGCATGTTTCCAACATATGCATTCCTCCTGGAGAAGTTGATCATGGAATCGATGTATCGATATAAAACAATATCTTTACACTCCTATAAGCTTTCCCCCTTTTCAAGGAGGTTTCCCCAAGATCCTTCTGTAATGCCTCCAACCTCTGAAGGATCACCACGAAGCCACTCTTCCCGAATTCTCCAACCCAACCGCCTCGGGCTCAAATCTTGCTTCTCCTCGTTTCTGCGCCTTTACGTTTGTGATGAGCCTGGCGTGGGAAACGATTTCCACCTCGTCCTCCCCCATTTGGCTTCACCCCACGCAGTCGCAGTCGGAGGCCGAGACCTTGTCGATAGTCCTCCAGGAGGTGGAGGTGTCCATGAAGGTGACTGACTCGTAGCCGGTGGGCCGGCAGCAGGGGTTTGCGTTGACCTTGCGTGCAGTCCTTTTGGGCAGGCTGTTGTTGGCCAGCAGCATGCGCAGCACCGCGTCGTAGTTTCCCCGTGAGCTCTCGCACGTGCCCACGCAGAACTTGAACAAGATGATCTCGTCCGAGTCGTAGCCCATGCCTAGGTCCCGAACGCGCAGCTTCCGTCTCTCCAGGCGACATTCCCGGCTGTTCGAGCCCCGCTGCCCTTCGGCCTTCTCTTTCTTCTTCTTCTTTTTCTTGCGCGAGCCCTTGGCCTGGACGTCGGAGGCCTCGGAGGAGTGGGCCGAGCGTTCCCAACGAGCCGGGCGCTCGTCCTCCACCAGGACTGAAGGCTCTGATGGAAAAAAAATGGCAAAACAATATTATTTTTGAACATAAAGATATTAAATTAAAACTCATGAACTGATTACCGTCTATTTTTGGTTTCATGAAATTACTTTCTAAAATGATTGTGTGATACACAGATTAAGCCAAAAGAAACCCACCAAACAGGCTGTGCCACGGAGAATGACTCTCGCCCTCTCCCAGCTCCTCCTCTTCCTGAGGCAGGCTGTCGAACGGCGACTCGTCCAGCATAACGCTGACCAGGCCCACAGCGTCCGCAGGATCTTCCCTAAACCCGGGCCTGTCTCCAACCACCAGGGGCAGCAGAGACACCAGCAGCCACACGACCATCTGCGGAAGCAAAGAAAAGTTGTACAGCGTATGTTTTTGGATACGATGTGCAGCAGTGAGCAAGCCTCTAACAAATAAAAGTAAATGAGGGTTTTTGAGCCGGGTCTGTTTGGCACATACGGAAACGGGACGTATTTACTCTGCCCGATTTACTCCATACGGGAACCCTTATGGTTAAAACACTTGGCGGCAGTTCGCGGCAAGTTCAGTTTGATGTAATCAGAGGTTTTAGGCATCAATTTCATGATTTCTTTTTTAACCTTATATATATAAAAGAAAAATGTGAATGTGAAATGTGAAACCCATGTTCGCATGGGTTTTCTCCAGTGTCTCCAGTTTGCTTCCCACAGTCCAAAAGCATGCACTATAGGTTAATTGGCAACTCTAAATTGGCCCCGCAAGGTGTGAATGAGAGTCCCCGGTCCCCACGACCCCAATAGGGATTTAGCGGTTCGGAAAAATGAATGAATGAATGAATTTAAATAAGCTTTCTATACAGAACTGTACAAAATTGTTTAAATAAATCGTATTAAATTTAAATATACCTTCAAATTGAGCTGTACGCATTTCAAGTTCAGCTGTACGCATTTCAATTTTGGGTGCTCCATATTAATATTTATAAAGAGAAATAGATGTATAGATAGTCCTGAGATAAATTTCAGAAAATGTTTTTCTTCATAATTTACTGGCTGCAATCAAAGGAATTCCTCTCTTCTATTATAGAAATGGCATAAATAGCCATTAATTCTATATATAACTGTACAAAATAGAAAAAACCAAAACAATTTTAGATCCTTCTACATATAAATATACCTTCCAGTTTCGTCTTTGGAACGGGGCATCAGTGGCAGCAGATGACGATGACGACGACAACGACGACGACATGGCCGACGTCTCCCGTCTGCTCTGAACTTTCCTCCAACATCTCCCACCTGCTCGAACATAACAAGGCACACTTCTGTTAGCCCCGAAATCTCCCGAGAGCGAAAGAAAAATAAACTAGGAGACCAGCGTGCGGGCGAAGCCAATGTGCCGCATACGCGATTATAACCAGCGGTGTCCCATTAATCACGGGCACAATGCCCCGTGAGAACTCGCTTATCTCTGCTGCTGACGGAGGCCGTCATAACTGCGGAGCACGGCCAGTGCAGACATGCCAGCAGACACAAAGCTACAGTGTTAAAACTCCCGCCGACTGCTGGATAAACAGCCGAAGGGCCGCTCTACTGCTATGTAGGGATGTTGGTGGCCTAGTGGTAGGACACGCGCCTTTGGACCAAGAGGTTGTGGGTTTGAATCCAACCTCTGGCATTACCAACATTGGGTCCCTGACCAAGACCCTTAACCCTAAGTTGCTCTCAGAGGAACAGTCTCTGAAATTAGGAAATGTAAGTCGCTCTTGACAAGAGCGTCTACTAAAATGCTGTAAATTTAAATGTGTAACGATACATCATTCTACATTGATGCGTTGATACCATGCTCAGCGAGCCCACAGCGTTGATCCCAGAGACTGATCAGACTTTATACAGATTGTAAGATCACTTTGTATTAACAGTATTTGATTTCAGTAAAAGAAGAGCTTGCTTTTCATTTCAGTGTCTGGTTGAGCTCAAGCTTGTGAAATGAATGTTGCTTTCTGCGATTTGATATTGATAGAGATGATAGTGTCAAAACGGCATCTGATATTGCCTCTTATCGATTGCTGGCTCCTGAACCGAATCAAAACAAAATTGTATCGTAGCAGGCTCTGTGATATCGGCAGACGTCGAATCGTTGTCCGCTGAATCGATATATCATATCGTGATGAAACTTTACACCCCTACTGCTAACAATTAACACCAGCTTACAGGGACATGTTTGCAAATTCTGATAAAGAAGACTTTAAGTTTATATTTAATTGTTAACATTGTTTCTCTCACAGTGCCTCTTCAAGGTAAACATCAAGGTTTAAAAGGTTTCTTGTCCAGGTTAGAATAGCTCCATGCAAAGGAAGCATAAAGTGGACCTCTTGGGGGGTTGGAGGGGTGGTCTCCCCAAACCGCAAAGATGCAGCTCGACTGATAAGCACTTTCAACAATGGTAAAGTTTATTGAACTGGTTGCGGTGTGCAGGTGAAAAAACCCGAGCTTGGGGCCCCTGATTATATCAGCGCTGGGGAGACGAGGGAACCGTGACTCTGCTGGTCCGATGGGCGGTTTTATTTCGGTAAAACGGTGTGAGATTTACAGAGGATACGGAAACAGTAAAGAGCAGAATCTGTGATGCTTTGCAGCTGAATAGGCTGATTAGCTTTTACTTAATATGAGCTTTGGCATTTTTGTGTGTTTGCAGTACCGCAGTTCGGGCAGCAGGAGGCAGTCTGAAATCTACACCAGTGGTCACCAACCTTTTCAAGTCCAAGATCCCTGACCTCGGCCCTGGTGAAAGACAAGATCTATCTGTTGAAGCACTGAGAGAAAAAATTGAGATGGGTAATTGTTTTTGTACATTAAATTTTATTTTTTCGTAGCACTCTGTTCCATGTTGAGTATAATAAGTCAATAATAAACATTTGATATAAAGTACATTAGTGATTTTTTTACACATAATTTTACCTTATTTCTGGTAATAAATTAATTTAAGCAACAAAAAAAAAACTGAGGAGCCACCTCATAAACACCTCATAAATAGATTATATATTTTCCCTTTTGATTCGGGATCTAACGTGAATGCCTCCCAGATCTAGCAGTCGATCACGATCTACAGGTTGGTGACCCCTGATGTACACACTGACAATGCCCTACATGAGCAAGGATGATGGTCACAGACTGGAGAAGGTTAACATGTCACACCAAGACTAAACCTGTTAAACAAAAAGCTTAATGATAATCTTATTTTGTTATTTTTGAAGTCAAACTTTTGCAGTCACTCTAAAACTTTCGTTTGAAACTAAATGTATGACAGGCTTCCCAACAGATTATACAAAGAACAACAGCCTTTAAAAAGTTGAAAAATAAAAATGTTGTATTTAGGTTAATATTTGAAGAAGAAAAACTTGGAATAGCTTCTCATGTTCTTTTCTGTTTTATAGATGACCATCATCCTTGCTCAGCAAAAGAGACTGTGTTAATTTTGACCAATTCTAAAGATCGGACTCATAGAATAACATTAATACTATGAAACTCTCATCTTTAATATTGGTGCAGAGTTTTTATTGATATTTAAATCTTCACTGATCTCCCCATTCGATTTGATTACGATTATCAGGTCAACGATTCGTTTATGATACGATACAAATCCGATACAGTCTCTGAGTCTTTTTAAATCAGAAAACAGAAAATACTGCTTTAAAAATGTCTGAAAACATGACTGAGATTATTCTGTTATGCTTAAGGAAATACTTGACTTAAATACTGTTTTCCGAACTAAAACAACGTAATAATTACACACCCATATGTATATGCTAAATTATTTATTAATAAATTGCAAATTACTGTTAATAAAAATTATTCCTTTAAACACAGTTGTCTAATTTTGTGACGGTCCTTAGTCCTGCGGCGCTAAAACCATCAGCAACACAGAGATTGAAGTGAGAGCTGGTGTTGTTGGGGAAATTAAACAGTGTAATGGTGTGATTCGTTTTTGGGGTTGTAGTGTGTTGCGTTGCTTGTTCTGCTCATTGGCATATCGATATGTAGGAATTAGTTTGCACAATAAACCAGCTTTACCACAGTAACACTTCCTGTGCTGAACCAATTGTGTGTGCGTATCAGATCGGTGCCATCTCTATTTTTTAGGTATATTCATTCATTATTCATAAATATGTGCAAATCATCTGGAAATGTTTTGAAAAGTAAATAAAATGTTTTTTGAAAAAGCGATTTCACAAGTGAAACTGGATTGCACGTCACAGACCGCCTGCATTGCCGCCGGGGACCACTAGGAGGCAGCGACCGCTGGTTGAAAACCCCCCGATATAATTGATGATGGTCTCCCACTGTATCGATGCAGAATCGTCCATGCAGCGATTACACAATTAATTTCTACACCCCTAGAATCCGAGTTTGTGGACTGAGTAAAATCAACCATACTATATAGTACACTGCATACACAAACCACAAACAGCTCAAACAACATAAAGACGTTTCCGTATGAGTGCATCCCATTTTGTCCCTGCTGTGAACTTTAACACACACCAATCAAAGCTGCACATCCGGCCACAACTCACTCCTTGCTCACTCCTGCACAGTACAACTCTAAACTCTACTTCAATTCTTTATCATGAAGCACATTAACTTCAGACTCCAGACCAACCTCAAAATGTTGCGGTATTTCGGCCTTCAAACTGCTCTTGCGGCTGTGGCGTTTTTGGCTTGCGAGTGTGTTTGTGTAGCTCATTTCATGTTGTGTGTTTATGCCTAGCCCACTCTTACCGCCCGCTGTCACTCGCTTTCCTGTAAGCTGAGCTCACACTCTGGCCGAGAGGTTAAAGGTTAGGATGAGACGCAGCATCTGGCCATCAAATGCACCACGGGACACAACTAACCACCTGTAAGGAGGCTGAGACCGACTCATCAATATGACAAAAGAAGAATTTAATGACGCTTTCGGTGCTTAAGCAAATCATGTTTACGATGATGTCAAGCATGTGACAGAATATTGTTAAATCAAATATCACTCAGAAAACAGAAAGCCTGAATCACAATAAGCCTGAATCATGTGCCGATTGTATCACCTCTTGAATGTTGTGTACGACGATGTAAATAAACACAGTGTTACCTTGGTTATTAAGGGTGTATTGCTGGACACTCGTATTACAGTATTAAGTTTCATGACTGTGTGTGTCTAGTCTTTTTTGTTGCCATAATCTTATAAGTTATCTACTATTATAACAAAATGAATCCTCAGTCACACTGCCGGAAAGACACGCACAAATGACTTTTCCAGCAATGTGATTCATGAACATTTTATCAAAACATGCTTGGCCTTAATCTATTTTGGAGAAACAAAAATAAAGTCTGATTAACAAGATTTGTACCATCTTGTCACCGGGGTGGCACCTTCAAAGGTAGATTTCTGTACCTCAGAATAGAGAAACGCAATTTAACCTCACGTAGAGTCACGGTAATATAATTATTATAGTATAAACCTCAATTTAGGAAACTCTAGGAAACGTTTCTTTATATTTTTGATAATGTCAATTTTTAATTTGCAGTATTTGGAACGATCAGGTTAGATTTCACCACACATTGTGACAAAAAAAGAAACGTAACTTGCACGATTTTTCTGTTTCCAAGCAAACTATTTGTCTCATATGATGGCAATGCCGTAGTATAAAGTAGCATAGCATAAAGTAGCAGCTCATCAGTCTCTAAGCCAGTTGAGACGCTTTGTCCAGAAAATCATACACCACTAAGCATCTCTCCATCCTGATGCACCAAAAAAAAACCAAAAGCGTAGCTGGTTTCTATGGTCACCGTTACCCTCCGGACCACAAAGATCTTATTTTCTGTTACCATCTTTTCTGTTACCATCTTTTACTTTAAAATACTTCGACATATAAGCCATCAAACCACCATCAGCCAACAACTGACCATCATCTGCTTAAAATCTATATTGCTCTTCCTGTGCAACTAATTGAAAATGAATCAAATCTACATTCATAACCTCTAATTGACATTAACTTGCTCATGATGTATATATAGAATATTTTTAAAAATCTGTTAATACGTTCTCTAATTAGTTTTCATGTACTGTCCCCTTAATAATATACTACTGTGTGTGTCCAAACGGCCGCTACATCTGTTTGTTCACTTTAATTATTTTACAATCATAAATATATGCACTCTTCCATTAATAAAAATCCCAGCTTTAATTCATATTTACAGTACAAACTAAGGGTCGACAGTATATCGGAGGCTGATATTAGGCTTTCTGCCGATTATCGGTATCGGTGTTTCATTTTGACCATCACCGAGATTAAGTAATTACAAGGTGCGCTACTGTGGCTCCACTGTCGTCTCTTCTCTCTGAGCCGTTTGTTCTCGAACCGCTGCTTAATTTAATGTCCCGCCCACAACAGTCTCTGATTGGCTGTATGTCACACGAGTAGTCGCCAATCAACAAAGTCTTGTTGTCACTCACACCCCACTCTCACACGAGAACCAGCACATCAGCCCCCATTAACTAGCAATAATCGGTACTGATATCGGCCCTGAAAAACCAATATCGGTCGAGCTCTAGTACAAACCTTGTCAGAGAACTACGAGGGCAAAAAAACACAAAAAAATATGCTCGTTAGTTATAATCGAGGTAAAATGTTCAATTAATCTTGTCGTATCGTCCAGCCGTAGCCCACATCACACAACACTAAGCATCTCTCTGTCCTTATGCGGGTCCATAAAGACATACTTTATTATGATCATCGTAATCAAACCATCTTAACCATCATCAGACCACCAATAGCCGATAATTAACCACCATCAACTTTAAATCCGTTACTGCTCTTCCCATCCTGCCCCACAAAAAAGAGGCCGGCTGGGGCAGCTGTTTGCGTTTAAGCCTTTTTACTGACGTCTGGTACGGACCTGCCGGCTTTAGCGCTCGTCCAGCACCAGAGCCGCTCTCATGTAAGTCCGTAGGTGCCCATGGGGCCGAGGTGGGCGGCGAGGCCGGTGAGGAGGTCCAGAGAGCCTCGGCCCTGTCGCGCGCTGATTAAAGCCATGCCTAAAATGAAAGCCTGCCTAAAATCTGGCCTCTGCCCTCGGGCACCGACCCGCCACGGCTATGAGACAGGAAAGCAGGCTGGGCGGCTGCAGGATCATCAACAACACGGCCGTGAGTGTCCGAGCAATGCCATGTGTGAGAAAATGTCCTGGTCAAATATGATGTTGGGGATTACAATGAATGAAAGAGGTTTCGTCTTTTGTTAAGCACAATAGCGTTTTTATGAAAGCTGGTATTTCTTTCAGATGAGATGACTTGGCTTGTTTGCCACTGCCATGAAAGGACGGGTCTTTGCTTTAAAAAAAAAATATCAGAAGGAGCCATTAAACGAGGTTGGGGCGATATGAGCTCAAATCAAAATTGTGAATAATTTCACTTTTTTCATAAACGGTATAATGATATTTTACGACAAATTGAGTGTTTAAAAATGCAGTATTTATACAAGTAGGTCATTTTAGAACATACCTCTAGTTTTGCTGCAATAACCACTCTGTGTTTTTTTGGACGTTCAGTAACAAATCTTTCTTTGAAAAAATGCTGAAGAAACAACCACTGATGGGAATAACGGCACTAAAAATAAATGGCGTTATTTTGTAAGTAACGAGGAATCTAACTTTTAAAGTACATTTTCCATTGTTACAACGCTGTTACCGTTATTGAGACCAAAATGTGGCGTGTTACTATAATTAAACTCATTGAAGCTGTTTTCATCGACCAGACTCTCTCAGACACAGGGTGCGCAAAGTTTTGTGTTCTTTTCTTTAGTTTTGTGAGGGGACGGGGTGGGACAATCGAATCAGTTATTGGCTAAGGAAGAGTAAAATTTCATGATAAGCCAAGCAGAGGCAGAGCTGGGCAAGTGTTTACACACAAACACAGTCGCGCGCACACACACACACACACACAACCAAGAGACAATGTGTAAATGAAAGTGAAAGTGTTGAAAGTGAGTGATTATTTGTCATCATGAACACACCACAGCACGGCACACCACATGTATTAAACCTCTGCATTTGACCCATCTGTGAAGGAGCAGTGCCCGGGGAGCAGCGCTTGGGAACGGTACCTTGCTCATGAGTTCCTCAGTGGTAACTTTACCGGCCCTGGATTCGATCCCGTGACCTTCAGATGACCACTCTACCGTTACGCCACCAACTGCCCCAAACAGTGAGCCCGGAGAATCCAAAGGCAACATTTTCAAACAGGAAGTACAGATAATAGGCAAGAAGATAAGGGGCAGTTGGTGGCATAATGGTAGGGTGTTTGCTCTGGGATCAGAAGGTCGCAGGTTTGAATCCAGGACCGGTAAAGGTACCATTGAGGTACTCATGAGCAAGGTACCGTTCCCAAACATTGCTCCCCGGGGGCTTCCCTTGTTAGCTGCCCACTGCTCCCTCATGGATAGGTCAAATGCAGAGGTCACATTTCGTTGTGGTGCACTATGCGCTGTGCTATGGTGTGTTCACAATGACAAATAATCCCTCACTTTAAAAAGAATGTATATGTGAAATGTACATTATGTCTAGGAAGAAACTGTTTGTCCACGTCAGTTGTAAACTACTCCAATCTCATGAAGCACCTCTCATTGACAGGCGCTTCCATTTAAGAAGGGGGATCCAAATTCTTTGAACATTTAAAAAAAAATTGTAATGCAGTAGTTACTTTCTCTGGTTACTAGTTACTTTAATCATGCGGTAACTCAGTTACTTTTTGGGAGAAGTAACTAGTAACTAATTACTTTTTTAAAGTAACATCCCCACCACTGGGAACAACAGCATGAGGTCAGGAGAAAATGACCTCAAATCACTATTGTGAGTGTTTAAAACTACATTATTATGAGGTATTTTAAGAATCGTCCCCTAGTTGTTCTAGTTTAGTAGCACATATACCTCTCTACATGTTCTTAGATGTTCAGGACCTGATATATCTTTTCCTGTGTCTGAAAACAATAACACTGTGGATGAACACTATGTATTCAAAGCAAAACAGTAATTTGAAGGTTTTCCAGCTATTGTCTCCATCCACTACAGAAAAGCAGCAGCAGAAAAAATGTTACAGGATATGAGATAGACTTACACATTGGCACATGTGACAGTTTCTACTGAGACGTCACTTGCATGAAGGTCCAGTGTTTAGGTGCTTTATTACTCTATCCCCATCCATATCTCTCATAACCTCTGCACTCCACACCCTGTATATAAAGTAAGTTCCATCCTGATACGATATTATGTCAAATTCATGGGACAACTATTCGACGTCTGACGACATCACAAAGTCTGCTACGATACGATTTACATTGAATTAAATTCAGGATATGAGATATCACATGCTGATTTAACACCATCACTTCCATTAATATCAAATCACAAAACGCAACTAAATTATCATTTGACATGTTTATCATTTGACACGTTTATGTTTAAAATGTATTTTTTAATGTATATTTTGTATTTTACTTATTTATTGTTTATTCCATGTGCCTTATTTGTGCCACTGCCTTATTTGTTCTCTGTTCTGTCTCCGTTCTCTGCACTGAAAAAAACCTGGAGCCACGTCGTCTTGTCTCTCTATGTATCTGTACAGTATATAGCAGAGATGACAATAAAGTTTACTTTGACTTTGATTATTCCAGAGCTAAACCAGACATTTAAATGAAAAATGATCTTCTCTTGATTAAAAATAGACCTCCAGTTCAATATAGTGTTAAATTGTTTTCATTTCTAATAAATGCTATGCACTCATTGATCACTGATATATCGATGTATCAACGTATCGTTATACGTATCGTATAAAGCAGCAGTAAAGGTTATACTCAGAGACCAGATTAACTCAAACCCCAGATTGAAAGCCCAAACGTGGCGGAGGGGGGTTTGTTCGTGCCTGTTTAACGACCGGACGAAACTGCCACCGAGAGTCTTTTGGGGAGGTCTGATCCTCACATACCGACATCCCCACACAGGCCGTAAGCGACGGAAGGAGAGAGTCCTGCTTTTCTTCACTGTCCGTTCACCCCCTCCAACCCCAGCGCAAATTGAGTCAGAGGCGTTAGAGGTGTTTCATGTGCCAGCTCGACCTGTCAGTACTTATGAAGTGTCGAGGAGTGAGATCGGACCATCGAAATCAGCCGAGCAATAAAAGACAGCTGGCGGGAGGGGGAGAGCCCCTGATCACTCCCAGACACACTTTTATTCGAGGGTGCGAACTCCAATCCCTGCAAGACAGAGCGATATATCTGCTGTATCCATGTTCTCTCTTCATCGCCCTGGGTCACTGCTCAGAAAGAACAGGGGGCCTCACGTTTTATCTTACATTTGTTCTGCAACTTTGTTCTAATGTTTTGCTCAATAAGATTTGCGTACAGGTATTTTTCAGCGATTCTGTTCTTACCTAAACACAAATCTCGAGTAACAAAACATTGGTGAATGTTCAACGTCTGCATAAGTTCTTTTTAACAGCAAATTTCTTCTTAAGAACGGTTGGTGAATGACGCCCAGAGATTCCCAGCTGTGTGTATGAGCTTGGGAAGTTTTTCTCCTGCTGGAATATATTTTACTGATGGATTCCATTATGAAGGTCTTTATATCAAACATGTCCAAGACATTCAAGATAAAAGAGTCTAATCTCTTTGTGCGAGCGTGAAATCGGAGCAGATGATTTAATTATCTTCTCTCAAGCAAAATGTGTCAGAGTCTGTGAAGACTGCCAGAAAGACCATTCCTGTTGAAAGTGGCTTTACCTCCCTAAATCATCGAGACCTCTCCTTCCTGCCTTTTCTTTTCCTTGAAAGCATTCGGAGAGAATAGACGTGGGGACGCAGTCTCACTTTAGCTTCAGCCTTCAGAATTACGTCGTTGCTAGTCGTATATGGCGCTGCTGGCGGTAAAGACGATAAAGTGGTCATTAATAAACATTCAAACCTGCAACAACATGGATATATGGATAGCAGTATACTGAGTAATTTGAACATGCTAGTTAGAAAATAATATCAATATTAAAACAAAAACACACATGGCGAATAGTGTCTCTTTTCCACTAAAAGTCAATAAAAGCTTCTTTTTACTTTTATCAAACTACAACTCCTGTGCGCGGAGAGGAGCGCCACTTTAGAAGCTGTGCCACGTGCCCATGCGTGCGCAATTTGGAGAACAGGTGGCGTGAGCGTGAGGAGACCACCTATGAGCAGCAAATCAGAATGTGAAACATTTTCCCCTTAGATCCCTCCATCTGTCCCTTTCTGTGGCGTGAAAGAACTTTGAAACAGTGCACCAGAAGCCAGAGCAAAGCAACGTGATGTTGTTTCACCAGAGCCTCTCACACGAGCTCGGCCTCCTCACGTCACGGCACATTTGCAGCAGAACGGGGAGCGTTGGCACGGCGGCGACGCGGCCTTCTGACGGACGAGGCGGCTTTAGAGAGGGCCGCCTTTATTTTTGCTACCCAAACGCAGTGGCCTGCCTCTGTTTGCATTCCACAGCGCACCGCCGCCTCCTGAGCATGTGGCCGGGAGCTTTCCTACGCTGCCATGTCCTGTGCTGCACCGCAGCCGGCAGACCACACAAACAGCACGGGAGCAGGGCGAGGACAATGTGTACACAACACAGTCACACACGCAAACACACAGGCATGCACGCACAAGCACAACACATACAATAACTCTTACACATGCACACAAACAGGCAGAACACACACACGTCTCACACATACACAACATTAAGACACATGACCTACAGGTACTCTCTCTCTCACGCACACACACACACACACATTTGCATGCACATACACACACACACACAATGCACTTTGCCATGTGACCTGGGAATATTTATACAATAAGCGTATTATGTACAATAAATACTTCTTGTCTATTCATATAAATACCAGCAGGTCATTAATGCATGTGATCATAACCAATTGTTCTGACGGTGAAGACGCAACTCTTGCGCAACTTTTATTGCGTGCATTTTTGTGCAAAACATTGGCTCATTGGGTTTTATTACTGCTACAATTGTATAATATTCTTCACATTCTTTTGCGCTCAACAAAAAAAAAATCCTACATGACGTGATTAAAAAGGATTGCAAGAAATTTCAGTTGCAGTAATCTACATTTATTTTAATCTGTCAAACCACCACTTCGTCTCATCTTTTAGCTTTTCGGGATCCCGATTCGTCAGCTAGCCGCAAAAAATAAACGCTGTGTTTCAACGAATCGGCCTGTAAAACCTGCCGTTTCTTTCCCATTGAAGCCTATCCTGAATAAACAGCTTTAGCTTTCCTCCTCTTCATGGAAGTGTCTTTCCTTTGCCTATGATAACCAAATACAGCCGTGATTAACAGCATTTTCAAAGGGAATGACAGAAAGGGAACAGTTGGGTGAGCAAGTCCTTAAATGGGAATAAATTAAGGGGGAGAGGGGCAGCGGAGGAGATAGTATTTCACTCCAGAGGTTTAGTCTGAACAGTCACAGAGACCTTGCGAGAAAGAAAGGTAGGGAAGAGAGAGAGAAAGAAGAGAGACGCAACCACTGAACAGTCTATAAAAGGAATCCGAAAGTACTTATCCCACAGATTAAAAGACCTGGCTAAAAGGAGGGAGCACTTTATTTTCATTGACCAACTACAAAGAAATTCAACACACAGCTTATAAACCAAAAGCGTCTTCTCTGCCGTTTTGCACAAACTTAATCTTAACTGAAAAAGCTAAGGTAAAAATCACTGCAAAATGAGTATTGCAACTGAATAAATATCACAAAAACTAAAAACAGGATTATATTTTAAGAGCCTGCTAATGGGATTGCACCAAACAGAGTTTCACTGTACGATAAACAATGACAATAAAAGGGCAATTACAATTACAATTACAATATTGGGCCCAACCGTTCCTAATAAGGAATCTGTTATACAATCCACTTGCGCAGATTCTGACGTTCACCAATGTTTTCTTATTTGACATTAATTCTCAGGTAAGAACTGAGTTTACAAACACTGGACAACGCTTGTGCAAAACATTACGTTATTGGGTTTTCTTCAATTCTCAAGTTGTTTAATATTATACTGTATAAATGTCTTATTAAAATAAGAAAACATCGGTGAATGAGGTCCATTGTTTTTGGAATGAACAGTGTTTAAGAATTTGGATCGGGTCCTTTGTGCCATAACATGAATCGTATCACAAAATAATTGGAAACACCCAGCCCTAACTGAAAGCTGAAATACATTCGTCAGCTATGAAGGCAGCTCTTCTCAAGGCAAAAGCATTAAAGCACCTCAAGATTTCCAAACCAATCCTCAGGTAATTACCTCAATCAGGTCTACACCCTGACCACCCCATCCTCACAGCAGTGTACTGTAGCTCACGTCTCATTTGTTCAAATTAAGCTCCGGGTTTTGGGGGTGGGGGTCGGCCATTAGTGCGTCTGGATGAACAAACGACATTCAAAGCGTTTCCATGTCGCCCTGGTTCGACCCCGGACAGGCTTGGAGTAATGGCCTGGCCGGCCCTTTCAAAGGCACCGACAGCAACATGATTAATGCATCTGACCTGGCAATTGTAGAAGAATACAGCTTATTGTATTAAAGAACTGCTTCCAGCCACAAACGCCGGTGTAGAACGAGCCTACTTAACATTCTTTGCTTTTTCCCCACAAAAAACATGTATTAGAAGATTACCTGATAAAGAGGAAAGGTAATATCTTTCATCGGGATCAGAATGGGTGCGGAGGGGGGAGGAAAATAAAAAGACTAGCTAAAGTATCGCACAAGAACCAAATATGGCCCTGATCACCTTTGAAAGATGGAGATTTTTTAGAAAGCTGCAAAAGCTCGCGTCTGATTTCCTGCGATAGGGCGAGGGGCCGGTGCGGAGCGGCTCATTGCAGCGCTGGTGGTTAAACAGATCCAGATCCTGGCTGCCCCGTGGCACTCCGGGCTGCTTTTACTCCGGCTGCAGCCAGTGCCACAATCAGAGTAAATTACCCGGCGGTGTCAAAGGGTAAGCTTACAGGGACAATTTGTGGCCATAACTAGGCTGAAGTAACAATTACTCTGCATTCTCAGCAGTGAAACTGCAAAAAAAGGGCATCTAGCACTGTGAATAGGTAAAGGATTTTTTTCTTGGATAACCACAAGGGGGAGAAAGTTATATCCAAATTTTCATGCGGTACATTGGCAGCAAGGATTCAACACCAAATAATTACATATTAACCGTGTCAGAGAGAAAGACCTTTTCACATTCACATTACTTTAAATCACGTATATCTGATCATTTACTTCATTATTAATATCATTTACATTTATCACATCAGACTGAATAAGTATAAAAGTTGGTTACATATACTGTAAGATAAGAGTATTAATGTTCAAGGTTACGTACATCGTAGATTATCTTATTCCATGATTTACGATTTCATTAATCCAAAATGTTTCACTTTTTATGAATGAATGTATTGGCACTGTATTACTGTAAAAAGTGTTTAACAAGATCAGAACGTGAGAAACTAACTCAGAAGCATGAAACTTCTACACTGACACACAAACACACTGTGTGCATCTCACGGGGACAGAGGAGCCTCTTAGATGGACCACAGACGTTGGCGCTGACCCTTGGTAAGGTTGAAGCTCAGGTCAGCTGAGGCCAAACAGTGTGCTTTTTTAAGACACAGTTACAAGATACTGCAAATTTAGGCTTACACTTAAGCAAACGCACACTCACATTTTGCTGTCTTTGTGGGTCCTTTCAAAGATACCTATAGTAACTAGAACTAAATTCTTTATAATTCTACACAAACACCTAACATTAACCTCAGTAACAAACGCAACCGTTTTCACCGTACGTACTAAGAACCTTTCCATAAACACATTTTTTTCCTTATGAGTACTGTCCCACATATACAAAAATGTCCTCACAAAGCCACAAACATCTAACAAATCTTGGGTTTTCCTGTCTTTTAGGACAAGGATAATGAAGTCCTCGTTAACCTGCCCACAGCCACAACACCCTCCATGAATCAAGGATGTAGTCAAATACCATACTTCCAGATCAACACTGACACTTTTCTGATTCATTATATAACACAGATTTGTGCAGGTTTTCTAACAATTCATATCTCATTTAAAAAATATGCTCTTTTAGATCAAGGGGACATTAATGTAAAGCCTGAAATACCAGCTACATCATAAAACTGATCCTATAATGACAGTAGTTTTAAGTAATTATTGCCTCTGGTCCAGATGGTAACAATGTTCTTGCGCATCTTTGCACACACACATACACATACACATGTATGAACACATACACACACATAGTGTTGTTTGCTATCTTTGTGAGGTCCTTACATTTGATATACAGTACGTTTCAATAAGACTACTCCTATACCTAACCCTAACAAAAGTTTAAACACAAATACAACTTTACAACAAAAGTTTCAATGTGAAAGCAGAAACTTTGGTTTAAAAGTTTCTTTGAAACTTTCCAGTCATCACAACTTAAACTTCTTCAATTCACAAAAATTTGCAAAATCTTAGATTCTCCTATCATTGTGAGGACCTCACAAATCACCCCCACCTCAATACGCACACACTCACTCAACCTCTGTTTCTCATATTGTCTCTGTTTATGTCTCTATCGCACACACACACTTTCCCGCACCATATCTTTCAACACATCTTCTCATTAACCCTCCCTGTCTCTGACAGCTTTATTTGGTCCCACCATATACGACCTGTAAAAATCTCTCTGCTAAAGCCTGACACCTCTGCTGGACCATTAAGAACATCATTAAAACACAGTCGTCAAGCTTTAACAGTCCGGTGCCTGACCTCCTCTTCGGGACTTCTGAACTCTTGGAGATAATCATCTGAAAAGAAGGGCGGAAGAACCTTCATCTGCCCTGTAGACCACCGTGTGCTGGTGAGAAATAAATCGCAGCGTGGAAGGTGGAAGCTGGGTCATGGGAACACACAAGGGTCTTGTTAGCACGAAGGAATTTGGGTGAGGTGGAAATGAAAGCCTCACTCTCCACACAACATCCCCGAAATCACTCTCGCCATTGTCCATGAGATGCAGAGTAAAGTGTTTTTGCGCCTCTCAATGAGATATTGTGATGAAGTTTTTAAAAAAGACTCAAATAAACAAAAAGCCACATGGACATGAAATCAAGCGAAACTCTTATAAGCATGACATTCTCTCTACACTCCTGGGCTCATGTGTAAGCATTATCTCAAGATTTAGAGGAGAAGATGGAAATCAGGATGCATGGACGTGAAATCCATACCCTCAGTGGGGCTTTACAGTGAACATTTGCAGATTTCCCTGATCCGCTTTGAACTTTTCCTCGCAGTCCTACACAGGAATACTCATTACTTCACCTTTAGCCTGCATTACCTCAAATTTACATTACAAATCACCATGTGAAATCGGATTACCACGTTTTATAGGTTACCCATATAAGACAAGCTATACAAAACATTCAAATTACAGAATCCACAGGTGTAATATCAGAAATGACTAATAATGCATTCAATCCTTATGTATGGAATTACTTTTTTCTGTAATCTGCAGGTGTTGGTTAATATTTAAGGTCTTACCTGACAAAAAAAGTATAAAGTTTCTATAGATAATCCATAAAAGACAAGCTATAAAATACTTACACACGATGAAAAACCACTCAAAGAATCATAATTTGGCAAATGACTGAAGACTTGAACCCTCAGTATTCAGTATGTGCTCAAGTTTTTTCTCTATTTAGAGAAGGAAATCTGCAGGTGTTGGTTAATATTTAATATATAACCGAATAAAACGTGTAAAAAAAACTGACAGAAATAAACAACCTCCTCACTTTCACTACGTCCTGTCAAAGCAGACTGCCTGAGGGGGAAAAGTCGGATGTGTTCCAGATCTCGCCAGTTTTTCTTCCCCTTCACTTTTATGTCACTTTGACATGAAGACTGTATGATATGTGGTCTAAAGTCTGTCAGTCAAGCTGTGAAAATCATCATTTTATCGATATAACACAACGCTAGAAGAGTGTGAATGTGTCCGGCTAATCTTCTAAATTACGCCAAAATAGCAAAGACGTCTGCCGCGCGCGCGGGGCAGTGGCGGTCGTGGTCGCATTACGCTTCACACAACTTAAACCGCGGACTAGTCATAATAACGGACAAATCGGACACATTAAGACTTATTAAGCCAGAATCTGACAGAAAACCCTACAACAGAAACGAGACGAAAGCACACAACGAAGCCATGACGGAGTAAAAATTAAAGTGCGTTAGTTACCGAGTGTTCCGCGCGCGCTCCGGTTCGAGGCACCGCGCGCCAAGTCCTCAGCACCTCGCCGTTCTCTTGCGCGGATGAGCATGTCTCCGAGGCCAGAAAAGTCCTCAAGTTGGCCTTTAAACGAACATAATTCTTAGGCAATTACTTTTCTCAAGTGCAGGCAATGTCCTCCTCTTGAGCGAGAGCAAAAAACTCTCTTGAAAGGCTTTAATGTCAACGAAAACCGGGAGGCGCCTCCCTCTGGGGCCATGCCTGCCTCTCTTTAGGTTAGGCTAAAACCTCTCTGTCACAAAAACACCCAATCACAGATAATAATAATAATAATAATAATAATAATAATAATAATAATAATAATAATAATAATAATAATCGGTTTATTGTAGTTATTATACTTCGACTAACCCATTAAAATTTACAAATTGGATCGAAGTATGGTTATAACTAAAACGAGTAAATGTTGACAGTGCAGACTGACTTCAGGGCAACGACATAAAAAACAGGCTGAAGCCGTAAAAAAGTTAATACAATTACATTTTCGCAAAGCAGTAGTGGGAGCTTTAAACACAGGCAAAAATTCCTCAAAAGAAAAAGGTGAAAAAATATATATTTCCCGTTCGAAAAAAGCACGAGATTGTAATGCACACCGATGGTTCCATCACGTCTCCAGATGGTGTAAAAGTGGAGTTTGGTTGCTGATGTCGGATTTCTGGCCCTAGTCTGAAAAACTTCACCTGCGCGCACACACACACACATACACACACACATACACACACACTCCTGCTGTCTTTTGTCCCTTTTCAATCAAGCACGGCAGCCAAACCTTTCCAATAAATCAGGTGTCTTCAGGTGTTACATGTGGCTATTGTGTTGTCTTGTTTATTCCTATAGTGTAATCAGTCTCTGCTTCATCCTTTTAATGTGCTGGATGTAACTGAGTGTCTTGTTAAAACTCTGTCTCTGGCACCCAACCAGAACCAGCTCAGATTTGTCTTACAAACTGGCAGTAAAGTTATGTGAACTTTTGAGTAAACACACACATGCATGCACAGACACACACGCGCACAGTCTTGTATTACTATCTTTGTGAGGTCTTTCCATGGACTCCCATAATAACTAAAGTAGATCATTTTACAGCTACACCTAATCTAACCTAACCTTAACCTCAGTAACCAAAAAGCACATCTTTTACCTCTTTTAGTTTCTCAAATAAAACAGTCATTTCTCCCCATTGGGACCTCTCAAATGTCCCCAGATAAAACTGGTTTTAGGGGACAAAAAGGTCCCCACAATGTGATTAATGCATGGACACACACACACACACACACACACACACACACACACACACACACACACAAAATCATCTTGCTATCTTTGTGAAGTATTTGGAGAACTTTCCTCCACCAAATTCTATCAAATCAGCCCTAAATCCAATGAAAAACCTACACACAATCCTCCGTTCTTCCTTTGACCCCACACACCAATTAGATATTAATAACACAATATCTAATCTTAACTTCAATTAACCAAAGAAACTCTTTCAACTTTTCACATCAGAACGTTTTAAGAAATATAATTGTTACATCAATTCTAACAAACCTCTTTAGACTCTCAGGTCCTCACAAAAACCTCAAAACTTGTATATACACAAACACTCACTCAAAGCGCACACACACACACCAATCAAACTCAAGCTCCTGCTTTGACAAACTTTGAGCATTTCACTTTGTCTTGCGTAATGTGTTGATTTAAACTGGATTCATTAACTACCAAGAGGATCATTTCTACAATTTGTGATGTGCTAGACCTTTTCATGTTTCATGCACACTATAAAACAGCTGTCACTGTGACCAAACCTAAACAACCATTTGTGACAGTAACGAAACCCAGTGAACCTCTAAAAACATTTTCAACATGCATGCTGCAAACAGATGTTCGGGGGGAAAAAACACCCTTCAAGCTTCATTATGCAGAGCTCTTTGGGTGCAGGAGTCTGCTGACCAGGGCTGTGGCCTCCCAGAAACAGTAGTTTAGTGGTCATGCGTTATCATAAGCCGTCTGTTTACAGGGAAACAGTACTATTTGACAGTTTAAATTGGTTATTTGACCCATGCAGTCATTCGACTTTATGTAAACTTCTTTAATTCTTTAGATAAATCTCTAAATTGCCTCAGTATGTTGAAAAAACCCCAGAGTGTTCCCTTGAGGAGGTACATAACCCTACGTCCAGAAGCTTACTCTGGGTCCTTGAAAAAGAACAGAGGCCACTCCACGACCCTACAAGACTAAATACAAACTCACTACTTCAGATCAGCTGGAGAGATAATGTTTTCATGTTGAAATTTGGTGACACATAACATTAATTCAATATCCAACCTAGCAGAGAGAATACCAAGATGATGGTCAATGGAACTTAAAACTAAAATTCCATGAAATGTTTATGACTAACATGTCAATCAACATGGAGCAATGCCATAGAATTAGTTGTTAACCTCATAAATTGTGAAGGCATTCAGATTCTTAACTATTTGTATATTTTGAGAAAACAAAGGAATGTAATGCAGTTTACACCAAGTTCTTGGAGAGTCAAGTGGAAAGACAGATCTCACTTAGTTAAAGTCACATAGGATCTGCCAAACAAAAATGTCCACTAATGAAGAAAAGTGGCTTTACAAGATAAATTTAAGCTGAAAGTCTAGATTCTAAATAGCTAAAAGATTTTTAGAAAATGGGTAGAAAATGAAAATCAAACATTTTATAGATAAAGTATTAAATCCAAGTGTCAAAATATGCACTATAACAACACTGAATTTGAAATAAGACATCTCAAATACAGCTAATAATCACTACCACAAAGATTTGATTTTGCTCTTTTCCAGCTGTCACAAAATTAGGTATGAATTTATGCTGGTTTACCGGCATACATCACAAAGGGGCAGTTGACAGCGTAATGGTTAAAGCGTTAGCCCTGTATGATCAAGAAAGGTATGGAATTAAATCCAAGAATGATAAAAGAGTGTCACCAGGGGACTCGCAAGGCAAGGTGCACATGCCCCAACCACTGCTCCCTGGGCGCTGCTCTTGTTAGCTGCTCACTGCTCCTTCACAGGTGGATCAAATGCAGGGTCACATTTCGTTGTAGTGCACTGTGCGCTGTGATGTGTTCACAATGACAATTACTCACGCACTCACTCACTCACTCAAATATTTCACTATTTTAAACAAATATTTTAAACAAAATCAACATCTTTGCAAGTCAAATTTATAGCAGCACTACAAGATATAGCCAGGATGGATAAGAATCTTGATCTGAAAGAAGTGTCTGAGGCATTGCACTGAGACACAAGCTGGATGCTGTTTAGAATAAATTAATTTAAATACATTTCTAAAAAACATCCAGGAACGTTCAGTTTTAGTCCGTGGGGCTGTCCTCATATAGTGTAAATAGTGATGTAAATAAGCCATTCATCTATTTAAGGGAAGGTATATCAAGCGACCAAAATAGACATTTTTTTCCCTTTCACTTTAAATGTCAGGCATGCTGACTGTAAAGGTCTGTAACATTTCATTCTCTGTGTTTACTCGTTGCATGGTTTTGGCGAGTCGCAGTCAGCAAAGGATTCCTCTAAAGCGGCATTCGCCAGCCAGGTCATAAGGAACACCTGCAGCCGCCTCCGACCTAACTGCCCGTCCCCACCCCCCCCGTCTCCACCTTGATCCGAGCGCCCTCCACCCTAGAAAAACGCGCCCTCGCGCTCGGGCGCTCCTTCCCCTGCAAACAGCAGGCTCAGAACACCTAAAGCGACAAACAAGGCCTTGCTGGCACAACCTAACAAGAAAAACTGCAAGAGAAATGTAAGAGGAACCTTCACGAGCCCTATTAATGGTGCTGGCTAACAATGCAGCAGCTGGCGCCAAAAGATGAAGAATGTAGCGGTATCGTGACAGGTTCAGCGGTGGGTGGGCCGGACGGGCGTGTCGTAAAACTGACAAAGGCATTCCAAATTCTAAAAGGATAAACCGAGATTGCCATGTGCTTCTTGTCATGTAAAAGCCTGGCACATTTCAGTAGCTTACCTTTCAGGTTTGAGCAGATAGATTTTTTTAGCACAGCGAGGATTTCCTTTTCAAAGTACTTACAACGCGTCCACCCAGGGCTTTCTCCAAACAACCATCTGCTCCGAGATCTTCTCTGATAACAGGCCGGGTATTTTCCAATGGACAGGAAGGGGACGTGAAAACGGTGATCAGACTTGGCAGTTTGCGTCAATGACAAGTCCATATATATTAGCTGTGAGAAAAAAGTGCAGCCTATATTGTGCTGCTGCGTGTTGTGACAGCAATTGACTTTGTGAAGTGCTGCAGAAATCACCTGGGGCAGAACATGCGCATTTTTCTTCACCGCATCGATTCAGCTGTCAAGAGCCCAAAGGTCACTGGCACCCAGATGAAAATGCATCCGGAATGTGTCCATAACTAAAGCCAGGGCAAAAATAAAGGCTCCTACTGTGACATAATACCTGGTTGGCAGCGCTCGGCGGAGGAGAACGTGAGCTGGCGTTATCTGGCAGTTAGGGGGAGGAAGTCGGCCCTTGTGTACTCTGAGCTAAGCCACTGAGTACAGCAACAACAAACGTGGGCCGAGGCCACACGCGCCGCTCGAGCTCCGTTTAAGGGTGATTAAGCACCAACTTGTACCGCAACACACCTCCCACCGGTCCACTCCCAGCGTCGTTAGTGCTCTTGGCAGCTTTCCTGACCTGGATATTAATACTAAGATCAAAGTTAATGCACAAAGTTGTTACTGAAAACTAGACAAATACACCAATCAGCTCTAACACAGCAAGGACTGACAGGTGAAGCAAAATAACATTGGTTACCTGGTTACTATGACATCTGGCAGAGGAATTAGGATACATCGTCATGTAGTGCTTTATTGTCATCAGCCATATATATTCAAATCACTTAGTAGTGATGACATAATATCCTCCTGGGCCTAAAAAGGTGCAACACGCAACACAAACAGCAGTTTGGAACAAGCGGTTATAGGCACTGTCTTGATGCCAGCACTGCATTTACATTTAAGGTAATGAGCAGAAGCTCTTATTCAGGGGTGCGTTTCCCAAACATAGTGTACATTAGCAACATTAGCGACTAACACAGTGCACATTAGAAACTAACATAGTGCACATTAGAAACTAACACAGTGCACATTAGAAACTAACATAGTGTACATTAGAAACTAACATAGTGCACATTAGAAACTAACAGTGTACATTAGCAACTAACATAAGGTACATTAGAAACTAACTTTGGTACTGACAGAAACTTAACATAATTATTGCATTAGCAACTAACATAGTGCACATTAGCAACTAACATAGTGTACATTAGAAACTAACATAGTGCACATTAGAAACTAACATAGTGCACATTAGAAACTAACATAGTGTACAGTAGCAACTAACATAGTGTACATTAGCAACTAACATAGTGTGCATTAGAAACTAACATAGTGTACATTAGCAACTAACACAGTGTACATTAAAGAAACAACACAGTGTTTTATTAGCAACTAACATGATATTACATTAAAGCTAACAGTGCACATTAGCAACTTAACTTACTGTGCATTAGCAACTAACACGGTGTACATTAGCAACTAACATAGTGTACGTTAGCAACTAACATAGTGTACATTAGAAACTAACATAATTATACATTAGCAACTAACATAGTGTGCATTAGAAACTAACAGTGCACATTAGAAACTAACACAGTGCATTAGCAACTAACACAGGTGTACATTAGCAACTAACATAGTGTGCATTAGCAACTAACATAGTGTACATTAGCAACTAACATAGTGTGCATTAAAACTAACATAGTGCACATTCAAGAAACTAACAGTGTACATTAGCAACTAACATAGGGTACATTAGAAACTAACACAGTGCACATTAGAAACTAACATAGTGCACATTAGAAACTAACATAGTGAACATTAGAAACTAACATAGTGTACATTAGAAACTAACACAGTGTACATTAGAAACTAACACAGTGCACATTAGAAACTAACAGTGTACATTAGAAACTAACTGTGCGATGGCAACCTTTTATAGTGTGCATTAGAGAAACTAACATAGTGTACATTAGAAACTAGCACAGTGCACATTAGCAGCTAACATAGTGTACATTAGAAACTAACAGTGTACATTAGCAACTAACATAGTGTGCATTAGAAACTAACATAGTGTACATTAGAAACTAACATAATTAATACGTAGCAACTAACATAGTGTACATTAGAAACTAACATAGTGTACATTAGAAATTAACATAATGAACAGTAGCAACTAACATAGTGTACATTAGCAACTAACATAGTGTGCATTAGAAACTAACTTACAGTGTGTACATTAAAAGAAACTAACATAGTGCACATTAGAAACTAACTTACAGTGAACATTGAGAAACTAACACAGTGCACATTAGGAAACTAACATAGTGAACATTAAAACTAACACGATTATTACATTAAGAAACTAACACAGTGTACATTAGAAACTAACAGTGTACATTATTAGCAACTAAGATAGTGTACGTTACAAGAAACTAACATAGTGTACGTTAGCAACTAACACAGTGCGCCAATAGCAGCTAACATAGTGGACATTAGAAACTAACACAGTGCACATTAGCAGCTAACATAGTGGACATTAGAAACTAACATAGTGTACATTAGCAGCTAACAATTAATACGTACAAGAAACTAACATAGTGCATTAGAAACTAACACAGTGAACATTAGAAACTAACACAGTGCACATTAGAAACTAACATAGTGAACATTAGAAACTAACACAGTGTACATTAGAAACTAACACAGTGTACATTAGAAACTAACAGTGCACATTAGAAACTAACACAGTGTACATTAGAAACTAACATAGTGTACATTAGAAACTAAAATAGTGCACATTAGAAACTAACACAGTGTACATTAGAAACTAACAGTGCACATTAGAAACTAACATAGTGTACATTAGAAACTAACATAGTGTACATTAGAAACTAAAATAGTGCACATTAGAAACTAACATAGTGAACATGAGAAACTAACATAGTGAACATTAGAAACTAACATAGTGTACATTAGAAACTAACATAGTGAACATTAGAAACTAACACAATTATGCATTGAAAGAAACTAACACAGTGTACATTAGAAACTAAAATAGTGCATTAGAAATAACATAACTAACATAGTGTACATTAGAAACTAACATGGTGTTGCTAATGTAGTTAGCAATAAGTTAGCAACTATGGTTTTGGGAAACGCACCCCAGAGCGACTTCTATTTTGGTCATTTCAAGGACCGTTTCCCTGAGAACAACTTGGGCTTAAGGGTCTTGCTTGGAGACCTAAAGATGTTGGTGCTGGTGGTAGGGTCGAGCACTTGCTAGCGTCTTGGCCTGGGCGTTAGATCATGACTAGACCACCATCACCAGCACTACCACCACTACTAGGCCCATGAGAAACACCCTTAACCTCAAGGTGCTCTGGGGAAACCGTGCCTGTAATTAGGAAATGGAAGTCACTCTGGATAAGAGTGTCTGCCAAATGTGATATATGTAAGCACAGAAAAAATTAAGCTATACAATAAAAATCTGCATGTAACCCTGGATATAACCAAATGAAGATGCTGGCGAAATTTGCGTATTTCCTGCCAGCACAGCTCCATCCTGCCTTGCTAAGCAGTCGCATCAGGTGTGCCTTTGTTGGGAAAATCTCTGCAGAGCACTGGGTGGCGAGGAGCTGGATGGAGAAACGCTGAGATAGCTAGAGATTACTCAGCGATGATAAACATGCAGAAACGGCTCAGACATACAAGACTTTGGATTAATGTATTCCGAAGGTCGTGCAGAGTTTCAGCAGGAGGGGGAAGAGTCTGTATGTCCAGATGTGGAGGATAGTTTCGGTAATCCCTGCGGTTCTCGTGTCCTGCTCAGACTCCCCGTCCACCTTCTCCTTCCTCTTCACACCTTTCTCCTTAGGGCTCCAGCAAAATGTCTATTCACATCTTCTCTTTCCCCCATTGTTTGGCTAGCTCACCAGCAGCGTGGCAGAGCATGAGAAAAACCTCTACTCGCAGTCCAATGGGCTCGTTTCAGCCGTCAATCCGCTTTCACGTTTTTTCTTCTCCGAAAACATTTATCGGAGAGTCTTGAAACCAAAAGAAAAAAGTTAAAGATGGTTAGAACAATACCAGGGTCGATCCCGGGTGACACTGAAAGTTCAGGCAAAGTTGTTTAACTGCCTTTTCCGTTAGTAAATCGCATCGCTTCAAAGGGGGATAGCTTGGGGTCTAGATTATGGCAGGCTAATTTGAAAATGTGGTGTAGTTTCGACAGAGGTCATATCTTTCACAAAAACGCTTGTTTGTGAACTAGAAAGCTGCTGTATTGGTGTGGCAAAAGAAGTCTGTGTGCCTTTAAACTCTCCGTTATTTGTTTGTTAATGAGACAGGAAGTAAACCATTGGCCTTAAATGCTTCTTGAGAAACAAATTTAGTTAGGCATACTGCATGTATGATTAGACGGGGTAAAATGTGCCTCATGCAGCACCGTCCTTAAAATTCACAGTGTTCATGAAGACTCTGACGTTCACTAAGGTTGTCTTATTTCAGATTTGTCCTTTGGTTAGAAGTAATTTTATTACAAACATCGGCTTATCAGCTCCTCCAGGATTTCACGGGGCTGTTTTGAGATTGTTGCGGCCTAAAAAGCTCGGTTTTGCTGCAGCTTTTCTGAAAAAATTCAGATGAAAGATTGCTGTTTTAGGCACATTTTGTTTAATAAAGTTAAGAGCAATTCAAAATTAACCCAGAAAAAATGTGATTTTGTCCCCCTTTAAATTGATTCTTTTACAATTACGACAAAACCACTATTATTCTCCGTAAACATTATTTTTTTTTGTTATTTTTTAAGGTAAATGGCGTTTTCTATCACAAAAGCGTCTTCCAAGCATCAACTAAGGAAGTAGAGTTCTGCTGATGTATAGCTCAGCGTTTTGCGGGAAACGACAATGATTGGTCAAAAATCGCGGAAAAAGTTGAAGTTGCGGGGACTGGCTGAATTTGCGTTAGTAGTTGCCATCGCAACATTGCGAAATCAAAGGGTCTGACTTATTGCACGTTCTTTAAATCTACAGTATAAAATTATTATTAAAATCTGGTCTTAAAAACAAGTTAATAAAAGTGAAGTTAAGAAAACATTAGTGAATGAGGCCCAATGTTCCTCAAACGTTCTGCTGAAGGCCTTGTGGAACACATCCTCGCATGTATTTGAAACCGTTTTGAGAGATTTACGTTTTTTCCCACCTCCTGGACTTTATTGGGAGGTAAGCTTTCACCGGGAGAGCCATGAGCTAGTATTCTGTAACAGACAGGGGAGAGGGCGGCGTGGACATCTGTCGCTACGAATAAAACCGTTCCAAAATGATGGATAACGGCAACAGGGGTTGTTCAGGAGTTTATCGTCTTAACTGTGAAATCCTACGTTCGGGATGAGTGGCATAGATCCAAACTGATAATATCGGTCAGACATCATAGGTGTGCTTGTAGCCCTTGCCAAAGCAAGTACAGAGACGTCAGCTGGTTTCCTCATAACTTTTATCAAGCGTCATAACACAGGCTACAATTAGGGGCGTAAAACACATTTCATCACGGTACGATATTATATTGACTCAACTGACAATATGTGACGTCTGCCTGCATTTACATTTACGACATTTAGCATCATATCCAGAGCAACTTCCATTTCCCTAATTTAAGGGACAGTCTCCCTGGAGCTATTTGGGGTTAAGGGTCTTGCTCAGGGACCCAATATTGGTAGTGCTGGAGGTAGGATTCGAACCCACAACCTCTTGTGTCCACGGGCGAGCGTCATGACCACTAGACCACCACCACATCACAAAGACTAGGGGTAGTCACAGGGTTTTTCGCCCGTGATCGGAATTGCAGACCGGAAAAATTACCACTAGAGGTACTCATGAGCAGTTAAATCCCAAATTACTACTCGAGAGCTGCCTATGTAGAGCTGCCCTGCTCTCATCACCGGATGGGACAGATGCACAGGGGTCACATTTAGTTACGATTGCACTGTGTGATGTATTCACAATGACAAATAATCCACTTCACTTCTCCTTACCGATGCTCTGATTCCAACTCAATTCGGGCCAAGTGATTGATGTGAAGAATATTATATGATGATTAAACACTTCCACTCGTGTCCAAATCACAAAAACTACTAAATATCATGAATTTTTGTTATTCCTGAGCTCAACCTGACAATTTAAACAAAAGAGTGATGTTACATTACGTAAAATGTCTGATCAATTTTATCATCTTGAATTCAATCGATGTATCGTGGGGCGATGTATCGTTTCACCCCTACTACAGTTCAACAGCAAATGGATGTTTCTTGAGCTTACGTTGTGACCTTTAGGAAACCCCACCACTCTTTTTGGATCAATACTATCACTGAATAAACACACTGATGTAGATCAACGTGTCAGTCACACTCAACTACTGTAGCTGTAACTGTAGCTCAGGAATAAAAAATGCCATCAATATTTTTGTTGCTTTGCAGATTTGATATGATTTTAAGTGATTAAATCGGCATATGATATTGTCTGATGCTCGATCCGCTGACTCACAGTTGGTCGATTCAAATAGCATCGTAGCAGACTTTTGATATTGGCAGCTGTTGTATAGTTACCGATTGATCCATATCATATAAGCGATGAAACTTAGGTTTACACCCCTGCGTGCGTAGGCGTGAAGTCACTTTGGCAAGTCGTCTAAATAACTCAAATAGGGTATTTTTTGTCATGGCATTTTTTTATGTAGGATGGACACCAGCTCTCCTCCTTTAAAGGGACTTCGGGTCAGAAAGTTGGAGCGGAGTGACCACATCTGCTCCGCCGTCCGTCCCGGCCTGGTGCACAGGTGGTCTTCTGGGGCCAATCAATGAAACCAGAGCCTCGGTTAAAGTTCCACATGAGGAAAAACAGCGTAAATAGAGAGAACGTTTCAGGGTGGGGAGGCGGGGGGTGCAAAACGCTTGCGTCCAGTTTGTCCAGCTTATCCCACCCTTACTGTTCAAACACTCTGGTGGAGGATCATATTGATAACTAAGGGACTGGAAATGGCAATAAAACGGTGACATCAGCAAAGCAAAATGTCAATAAAAATTACAACCCGCGTTGGCGGAAATATTTGAACAGAAAGCAAGTCGAGCGTTTGAAACTTCCCGTCTGTCCAATTTCAGCTCCGTTTAGGAGCATGTTTTGGGGAAAAAATGAAGTGCTACAACACCCGTCATTAGGGATGAGAGCATTACAGATTTTGATGAATGCGATTGTCAATGAGAAATAATCACAGCTTCATGATTATTACGATTATTAATGAATTACTATTTACAGTAGTACATTATTATAATGTGCATTAATTAATTTTACTGAAGTACCAATATATAAAAATCAAGGAAACAATGCACAGTTCCTTATGTTTTACTGTTATTGCTGGTCTGCGAAACAGAAATAAAAATACTTTTATTGTTGTTGGAAAAAAGACATTACAGTGTTTCTGCATTATATTAACACAAAATTATTCAATATTTTCAGTTTCTTTTTTTTGCAGTTCTTCACAATGAAAATCAGATGTCCTGTGTCCACCAAACACTTTTGTTGTGCTGACAGCGGTCAAAACCTCACTTTCAAATTAGCTTCTCTCAGCTTATTGTTGCCAATTTACGGAAAAACGTCATCGGGCACTTCCGCGTTCGTTCCTATTTCACGTGAACATTGTGACGTGTTCCTTTGAGCTCGGTGGTTACGCTAAAATAAAAGAAATGATCTTTACTGTTCTTGTTCTACTGTCCTACTGGTCAAGTGAGTTCTTGACCGTGTACGTCCCGCCCCTTTCTCCATTTTAATTGGCTAGCAAGAGACAAGTGACATTGACGAGCACAACGCTGGTCTAGTGATTTCAACTTGAAGCACTCTGAGTGGTTAAAAAAAAACAAAAAAAACCCCGTCTCCACCGGCTCCAGCGCTCTGAACGCTGAAGCTCATAGGATTTGTTTTTAGCGCAAAAACTGCCGATGGGAGATCTGTCATCTTCAATGGCATCCTTGTCATTTCTGGAATAACCAAAAAACTGCCACACTGGCGACTTAAGACATTTTATCAGAGGAAATACACCGTCGTCGTGGGTCCCTTATTAGTCCAGTCACATAAGAAGCTGTGCAGCCGTAAATAACTGCAGTCGCTTGTGGTAGCCTCACATGTGTGCTGCTGGTGTAACTTTATTTTCGTTCTGTGTGAGTTGCGCCACTCGGTCTAAGGTACCGGGTACCGGCATGATGTGTGTTTTTGAAGAATGTCATCATAAACACGGTGTAGATGAACTGACCTGATTAATTAACTGTTCGCGGTTAATCGCAAAACCGGTTTAACGTCTCATCCCCACTAGCCATATCCATTGTGTAGTGGGACTCTGTATTCTTTCTCTTGCTGGAGCAGCCTTTTGGTTAGTCTAGCGAACGGCCTTTGAAACGCAAGCGATGAAACAAACGTGTATTAAATCCTAAATTGCTCGGTCCACTGCACGGTCAGAAATCTGAGCGACTTCCAAGCCAGAGTACGTCCAGTCAACATTAATTACGGCATCCGCCATTAATAAATTAACATTCAAATATTTCCAAATAATGCATCTTAAATTAACACAAATCTTATATATTAATCAAATAAAATACTCACAATAAATGTTAACATTTTACAAATATTAATATTAATATATTAATAATTATAATATTAATATATTAATAGTAACATTATTTAGCTCTTATACATTGTAACACTGGAACAAAATGAAGTTTTTGCTGTGTAAGTACTTTAACCTCTACATTTCCCAATCCCAGTCCTCGTGCCTCACCGCTCTGCACGTTTTCGGTATTTACTGCACTGTCGCACGCTGGTCCTACATTGCTGAATTAGCTAATCAGTAGCATCAGCTGTGCTGTGGGTCAGGAAAGTGAATCCTGTCCAGAAGTGGGCAGCGTGGACGGGATTGAAAACCCGCTCCTACATGATGATTAATTTACTGAAATGACTGTGAAGGTTATTAGTCGTGGCACCGATCCGATACATGGATGGGATATCGGTCGGATAACGACTGGAGCAGCTGGATCGGGTATCATAGGTTGGCATTGGGCTGATCTATGGAGCTGATCCGTAAATGTGCACCCACAGATTGGTTGTGTTGGTTATATTACTCATTAATACCACACCACAGACGTAAGAAAAAATGTCTTTATTTATTCGTCGATTTATTTTTTGACATACATCAGAAGAAGACAATGAGTGGCATTGATTTGAGAAACAAAGGTGAGCATGCATACCAGGTACATTCTGGTGGAGCTGCAAGGTAGCACTGTTTGTGAAGCAGAACTCTCAAATACAAACTCTTCTGGACCCTCAGCCTAAAACACTGTCACAGAGAATACTGCAGAGACGAACCACTCAAAGGTTCAGACTGTTTACTCTGAGATGGGGAGGAAAGTGTAAAACTATTACATTAAAAACTACATTACAGCACATACATATATGTGTATATATGTATATACTGTATATATTTACATATATGTATATGTATATATATATATATATATATATATAACACACATATATATATATATATATATATATATATATATATATATATATATATATATATATATATATATATATATACACACACACACACATATATACACACATATATATATATATATATACATAGTATATATATATGTGTATATATATATATATATATATATATATATATATATATATATATATATATGTATATATATACACATATACATATCTCTTTGGCATGTGACTTAGATACTCTGTATCTACTGTACTTTTACACAAATCTCAAATCATAATAAATACCATGCACTTAGCTTGGTCTGACCGTCCCAATGCTCTTAAAATCTCTGCAGATGGTCATCCGCGGCTAAGATAAATATATATAAACTTCAAATTTAACTTGAAAATGCTCATTTATTATTATGACTGACGATATTTATATTAACCCTCGCATTTCTTTAATTAAAAATAATCTTTTGCTAACAAAACAATGCTGATTGGTGATGTACCGCGCTGGTAACTTCCAGACCAACCTTCTAACTTTCCAGTCCTGCGTATGAGCTCTCATACGAATCGAAGTGCCTAATGAGATGATGAGGGATAAACTCCTAACACAAATCCCTCCTCCTCCTTTCTGTCTGGCAGTTTCTCCTCGTTATTAGGACCTTTGGCTTACTGTCAGTTCGACTAGAATCTCTGTAAAGCTGCTGTGTCAGCGAGAGCAGAAGAAAATCGCGGCGGAAAACAGCGTTTTTCTTTTTTTTTTTTTGGAAGAAGTCAGGTACGATATTGTGTTTACAGCACTTTAAAATTGTAAAATTGACAAAGAACATCGACATAGAGTTATGGGTAGAAATCTACGAAATGCAGATAGAAGAATGCAGACGATACAAAACTACCATCACAAAGCTGATCAGGTATAAAAAAGTAAACATTTTCAGCTCTCTTTCAGCACTTAAAAACAAGAGGCAAGAGGCAGCAGCGTGGCACTTTAGCAGAGAGAGAGAGAGAGAGAGAGACAGAGAGAGAGAGAGAGAGAGAGAGAGAGAGAAGAATTTCGCATTAGCATTTTATGTGACTTGACGAGATTACGACAAACAATAAGGAGGAAAGAAAAAAAAAAAGTGATGGATGAACAACAAACTAAGCAAAAATGAACAAAATTAAAATACAGAGAGAGAGAGTACGCATCATTTAAAAACCCCTGCTCTCTCTTTTAAACCCGACCCAAAAAATGGTAAAATAAATAAATTAACCAGAATAAGACTTCATTTTCTTGGTTAGAACAAGAAACAAACAGTAACGAGATGAACAACCGCCCGGTCCAAAATGAGGGTTAATAAAGTACATCCTCCTAAAAATGTTTTTGTGGCCCATCAGGCCTCATTCACCAATATGTTCTTAATTCTTGTGCTTAAGGGCCTGTTTACACGTAGGCAGATATTTTATAAACACATTTTTAAAAATACGTTTGGGCCTTTTGTTAACACCTTCCAAAGTGAAGTTTTTCAAAACTGGAATCTGTGGATACGTTGTAAACGAGTAAAGCGCAGTTTTCTTAAAACGATGATGTGTTTAGTTCTATTGTGCACGCGCGTCCCTTTAAGGGCCCGTGTCCACCAAGCTCTTCGCGGTGTAGGTCCCGCCTCCTTTCTCGATTTTGATTGGCTAAGCAAGAGAGAAGTGACATTGATGAGCCCAGTGCTGTTCTAATGGTTGAACGGGTTTCAACTTGAAGCGCTCTGAGCACTGCGGTAACGTCTTTTTTTTCCCTCTGAATGCGTAAGTGACTACAGTAACCATGAAGAAGGCTACTGTGATCCACGCTAGCCATGTCGCCTGTTGACGGAAAAAAACATGATGTAGACAAGTGGTAAACATTCGAGTTTGGAATCCTTTTGTGTTCGAGATTTTTTGTCACCGAATGTCATGTAAACGCAATTAAAAAATAAATGTATAAAAAAAAAAACACGTTTATAAAAATATCCGCACACGTGTAAACAGGCACTAATGCCATGTCCACACGTACACGGGTATTTCTGAAAACGGAGATGTTCCGTTTTTGGTTTTTTGAAAAATCGCGAAATATCTCCGTCCACACGCGGTCGCAAAAACGCTGTTAAAAGCACGCCTTGCATTGTAGATGAAAACCTAACGTAGACACGGCGCATACTGCGACGTCATACGAGTGGCGCACAGTGTGACGCGAAACGGAGCGTTTTCAAAAATCGCCACTTTGGCCGGAGTTTTCACTGACCCAAAACGCTGTTTATGTGTGGACGAAAGGCCAAAACGCATAGAAAAACCTCCGTCTTCAGAAATATCCGTGTACGTGTGGACATGGCCTAAATTTGTTCGTACGAAAGTTATGACAATAAAATAGTATAACGTCATGCAACTGGCGAATTACTGTTAACCCAAATACGTGAAGGTTCTGCACAAACACGCATGCAATAAAATGTATGCTCTTCAGCGTAGATCAGGGGTTTTTCAACTGGTTCTGTCATAGGGACCACCATTCAGAGTAAGCAGTGAAAATAATAAATATTTGCATTAAACTAATTATTCATAAAGACGCCCATATTCTCTGGAATTCATTCATTCATTCATTCATTCATTCATTCATTCATTCATTCAAATCCGAACAGGGTCGTGGGGGTGATCGGAGCCAATCCCGGGATTTTTCATTCGCCAAGCCTGGGCAGGCGCCAACACAGCACAGGGCACACATACTCACACACTCATATTCACACCGTACGGATCAATTTAGAGTTGCCAAGTAACCTACAGTGCATGCTTTTGGACTAGGAGGAGGAGGAAACCGGAGCTACTGGGAGAGCATGCAAACTCGGGGTTCGAACCCGGGACCTTCTCGCTGTGAGGCGGCAGCGCTAACCACTGCGCCACCATGGCGACTCATCTGGATTTTTTCACCTGAAAAAATTAATGAAACGAAATAATCTGAAGAAAGTGATTTTAGTAGTGAAACACTACTATTGGAGCACCAGGGGGCCGTGGACCACCGGTTGAAAACCCCTGGCGTAGATTATTACCAAAGAGCAAATATCAGGAAAATGTTTTTAAAATATTTTTAAGAGTAAATTTTAGCACGCTTTTGGTGAACGAGGCCCATCATTCGTAGCAGCTCTAACATTTTTTTTCGGGAGGAAATCTCAAATAAGGCTGTCCTCTTTGGCCGGACCGGACTCCGTAGCGGCGGCAGCACGTTTGGACGGTGAAACCTCCCCTAAAAAGGTACACGTGGAACGTACCGTATTAGAGAAGATGAGAGGGGAGACGAGATGAGAGGTGGCAGCCCAAAAACAAAAATGACGGACAATTTTTCGACAGCGAATACATTCAGGGTTTGGAGGAAGGCCGTCTCCTCCCATAGAGGTACGATTGGCACAATTGGTCAGGTATGTAGAGTTTTTGGTCTCGCAGTCTTCGTTGGGGGTTCTCGAGAAGCGGAGGTTTTCGGGAGAACGTCATGTCGTCCCCCCGACTTCGAGTTCTTACGGGAAGCTGACTGGCCAGAAGGCACGTTTCCAGCCCGACCTCCCCGTCTTTTCCCGCCGTGGCACTGCCGAAAAAGTCGCTGTCAGGCTTTTCCTCTGGGCTTCCCGGGAGACTCTCTTAAAACAAAAGAGCGCCGACTCACCCAACTCAGATGCCCCTGGTCAAGTCTGTGATGACCCTGGCCTTCACCAGTTTTTTGAGAAACTCCTTCTCCTTGGAGATGTTGTGAGTCCATGACTGTGGGACGGAATTGACAATGAAGGATGAGTGGTGGGGTTTTAAACAAGTCATTTAACACTATGTAAACTGAAAAGACAAAAGACTAGAGTTGGAGTGGAACGATACATCGATTTAACGATCGACGAACCAACAGCATCAATCCAAAATGAGAAAATTAACAGACATCATATATTTCATAACATCCCTAAAAATAGAAGAGGAGGCCTATTTTTATTAAAAGAGAAGACAGTTCTACAGTTAAAGGTCTGGTTGAGCTCCGAGCTAAAACCTAAGGCTGCACGAGATGAGAATTACTGGCCGATGGCGATACCCGATATTTTTCACGTGTATATCTGCCGATGTCGATAAAGTGAGTGAAAGTGAGGGATTTTTTTGGGCACCAGAGCACCACAACCAAATGTGACCTCTGCATTTGACCTATCCGTGAAGGAGCAGTGGGCGGCTAACAAGAACAGCGCCCGGGGAGCAGTGCTTGGGGACGTTACCTTGCTCGTGAGTACCTCAGTGGTAACTTTACCGGTTCTGGATTCGAACCTGCGACCTTCTGATCACGGGGCGAATGAGGAATGAGGAAGGCGGAGTGGAGCGTGCTCACCACAAATTCCACTCAGAATTTTTCCACAAAAATAGCTCCATAGTTCTGATATTTCGAACACAGCACCAAGTCAAGCGAGCGCGTGGCTTCCATATTTCCAGCGTAGTGCACGACAAAATTTAAGACAAAAGTCACTTTCCGCCCTATGTGGGGTACCAGGTCAAATAGGGCACGTGACACTCCATGCGCACTACCTAGTGGGTAGAGAGCCGTCAGGCTACAACCCCGGCTATTTCCTGGGAAGCATACTACCACATAGAAAAGTATGATACGGGCGCCTTACCTAGCATACTATTAAGTGCGGTAGTACGCAGCTCGGGACACGTTATCGGCCGATCGTTATGCATCCTTACTAAAAATATCGAACATTTTAGTTGCTTTGATTTGATATGAATTACGGATGCAGGATAATATCGGAAGCAGTCTGATCATCTGATATATTTCATCATATCGCACAGTCATAGCTGTACTACTGCTACTACAACAAACTGCAGCTCCACTTCTTCTTCATTCGCTTTCTCTCGTTGACCGCAAAAGTTTAATGCCCTTCTTGACGCGACCCTTCCCGGTTATCAGAGTGCAAGGCCTCACCGAGTGTGTTACTGAAGCCTTGCGTTAGCATCACGTGTGCTGCAAACGCTGCAATCAATGGATCTCCTTACCCCTGACATCACAGCGGAGCGTAAGTGGCGCGTACCGACTAGGGACGGGATATCGGTTCGATAACGACTCAAATAGCTGGGTCGCGTATCGGTGGTAGGGCTGGGTATCGTTGCTGATTTCCTGAATCGATTGGATTCCGATTCACAAGGTCATGATCCGATTCAATTCTCGATTTGATTCGATTCGATAACGATTTATTTCGAGATTTCTTCGCGCCAATACTAGTTTTGCTTGGTTATAAAATAACGTGTTTTGAAACCGAAGTGTTGCCAACAGTGATGGGAGTAACGGCGCTATAAATAAACGGCGTTACTAACGGCGATACTTTTTTCAGTGACAAGTAATCAAACGAATTACTGTTTCCCCCGTTACAACGCCGTTACCGTAACTGACAATAAAATGCGCGTTACTGTAACTGAGAACACTGAAGCGGTTTTCATGCGAGCAGCGTCTCTCTCAGAGCCATAGGACCTCTCTTTCTCTGGGGCGTGTGTGTTTGTGTGTGTTCGGGGCCGGGGCGGGACACATAACCACTGATGATGATTGGTGTGTCTGTAAACGTGGTGTAACCGAGAACGCGATGATTGGCTTATTGAGTAAATTTCCATTGTTTGCCAATCAGAGGCAGAGTAGTGCGGGTGTTCACACACAAGCACACGCACGGTCAGTCGCACACAGCAACATCCAGGAGTCACAACGATGGCAAGTCCAACAAGTTCGAAGGTAGCTTTTGCAAACTGGAAGTATAAGCACTACTTTTCCCTCGCTGAGGTGAAAGGCAAAAATACAATGTTTTTTATAATTTTATGGTTATATTAAATTAGATTTTTTTAAAGTAACGCAATAGTTACTTTGCCTGGTAGTTAGTTACTTTTATAATGATGTAACTAACTCAGTTACTATTTGTGAGAAGTAACTAGTAACTATAATTACTTTTTTAAAGGTACGTGCCCAACACTGGTTGCCAAACATCAGCCTTTAGGCCAGACGGTGATTTGAGCGGAGCAGCTTCAGCCATGGCTCTATTTGGTTTCGGTTTCGGCGGTCTCACGTTTTTATAGCTCTCCTTGCGCGGTCGTGAGAAGTAGTGCAGAGCCGCAGGAAAAGATTGATCCACGAATTTTTGAATCGATATCGTATTTTTCAAACGAGAATCGATATTGATCGGTGAATTGTTTTTTTCTGAACCCAGCCCTAATCGGTGGCACTGGGCTGATCTGTGGAACCTATCTGTAAATTGTAGGTTTTTCTACGTACGCATGTACGCACTCACAAATGGTTACGCATCAGAAGCTGGTTTACCGTTCGACATTCACGCTAATTACTACATGTTGAAATGACAATGAGCGGAACAAGCAGCGCAACATCTTTACAGCTCTGTGCGCCTCGCTTTTTGTTAGCGTGCACGTCTCTCTCACAGTGAAGTCCAACATTCAGTAAAGTGTTCCAGCTCAGTCAAATCGTCCCCTTTATTAGAGACAAAAAGTATATTTTAGCTGATAAATAACAAAACCCGTCGCGTTATTGTGTGGAACGCCATCATGCCAAATGTCTCTCGTGTGGAACGCTATCAAATCAAAAATGTTCTCGCCAAGAGACGAGTCCGAATATAGGCCAAAATGAGTACAAATTGCCTCAAAAATTTACATTTAAATCGTTTTTAGCAGACGCTCTTATCCAGAGCGACTTACATTTCCTAATTTCAGGGACAGTTCCCCTGAGAGCAATTTAGGGTTAAAGGTCTTGCTCAGGGATCCATTGTTGGTAACGCCAGGGGTCAGATTCAAACCCACAACCTCTTGTTCCAAAGGCGAGTGTCCTAGCACTAGGCCACCAACACCCCTAAAAATTGGCATAACTTTTCATTTTTAATAAAACATTTTTTCATTAATTTTTTTTCCATTCTATAATGTTAGAGAGTAAAACATGAATATAGGTAATGCATTTTTTTGTTATCAAGTGATATCCAAGCCTGTAAGCAACACTGTTCTTCCTATTTCAGTTGGTGGCGTAACAGTAGGGTATTCGCCCTGCCGTGATCAGAAGCTCGGAGGTTCAAATCCAGGGCCGGTAAAGTTACCACTGAGGTACTCATGAGCAAGATACCGTCCCCAAGCACTGCTCCCCGGGGGCTTGTTAGCTGCCCACTACTCCTTCACGGCTGGGTTAAATCCCGAGGTCACATTTCGTTGTGGTGCACTGTGTGCTGTGCCGTGGTGTGTTCACAATGACAAATAATCACGCACTTTCTAGTAGCTGTCTACAGTTCCAGCACTTTTATACTACATAAAGCTAAAAAAGAAAATAAATCTACAGACGCGAGTCAGTTTTCGGAATCAGTTCAAGACTGTGTCAGCATTTACACATCAAACTCTGACTAATCTGAGTAGAGCAGGATGTCCTGAACGCAACAACGTAAGGCATGTATGGCTACCTTCTACACACGCACTATAATAAGCCTCAAAACAAAGGTATAGAAAAACACCCCAAATGCTCTTAGGGCTGTAAAGGTTAGAAACCGGTATTCGATCAGTACTCGGGATCGGCCCATACCCAAAGCCCAAGTATCGGCATCGGTAGCGGTATCGGAACTGAAAAAGTTGGATCGGTCCATGCCTATCACAAACGCTCTAAAAAAGCATAAATAACACCACTTTTCTATTGTTTTAACGCAAGGCGTGCACTGTCCTTTTACGAAACGCGTCCGGTGGTGCCTTGGTGTAATTCCCTCCCAAGATCACACATGTGTGCGGCCACAGATATTCAAACAAGACTGAACGGCATACGTCTGATCACGTTCATTTCAGTCATTAGAGATTTGAGAATTGACTTGGACTCGGGACAAAAGACTCAAGACTTGACCTGGAAAAATTGACTTGTGAACATCTCTGGTGTATTTTTTTTTTTTAAATTCAGGTTGTTGTGCACTTCTGCGAAAGCCATCTCCCTCCAATCACTGCAACAAAAAAGATCACATCTGACCCGAGCTGCTATCCGTCTTTTAGTCATTTTCCGTACAGTCGCCCAACGTAGCGACCCTGTAGGTCACGTCTCCTGTTAACGAAACGAAAGCTAGCGTTCCGCGACGGAGGAATTAAGTTTCGCTGTCCTTTTCCTCTCCGCATGAAAAGAGGGTTGGAGTCTCCTCAGGTCGAGAGAATATATGTGTCGGGTCCTCTCTCCTCTCGTGGGGGGTTCGAGAAGAGAGGGGCCGGAAATAATCCCTCTTCCTTATGTGCCTATAGTTAAAGAAACATTTGGCTTGAGGGAGGGAAGCCAGTTCTGGAGTCGGGCACTAACTGCCACATCTGCACTTCGCCGTGACTCACTTGATAAACACAAACTACTTCAACAAGTCGGGAGCATAACAAACGGCCCCGGTGCGAAAGATGCAGAAGGAAGCGCGCTTCTGTTATTCTCAGGTTTCTCAGGTTACGCACGCGAATGTTTGGTCAGGAGTGAAAGTCGACAAAAGCTGACTCACAGTTCCACCACAGAGACGCTAAGAATTGAACGTGTCGACTACAGCCGGATCGATGCAGAATTTTAAAACATCGATATTGATTTTTTTTAAAAGCCGGCCATGATGTTGGCAAATAAGCAATTTTTCAAAATGTATTTAATTCAATTTGCAGCTCACAGTTCCATGACAGAGATGCAAAGAATTGACTAGAGCCGGATCGATGCAGATCGATTCTGAAGGGAGCAATAATCACCAATAAAAAAAAAGACGAACCACGTTCATTTAGAATTACATCTGCAACAATAGTGGTTACTGCATCGCTCACCATGTGAAACCCCAAAATCGTTTAAAAAATGGTGGAGCAAAGCGTCATCGAGGGTAATCGATGAGTGGAACTGGCAACTTCGTAACTGTATCTGTGTGAAAGGGTGGAATTTTGAACATACTTTATAACTAGAAGTTGCAAAAAACCCCATAATTTTTGTTGAATTTATCAGCATATCAGCCAATAATATCAGAATGCTGATTTATCGGTCAGCCTCTAGTGTTGACCGTTAAGAAGATTGTGGTAAACTGCGGTGCGTGCCTTCGGTCTTAAAATGTATGGTGTCATTTTGTGCCAAAATTCGGAGCACACAGTAGAATCGTTTCAGAATCGGAGTCAAATCGACATCATATCAGAATCTTATCGGAATCATATCGGAATCTTACCAGAATCATATCGGAAGGGTATCAGAATCGTATCGGAATCTTATCAGAATCATATCGGAATCTTACCAGAATCATATCGGAAGGGTATCAGAACCATATCGGAATCTTACCAGAATCATATCGGAATCTTATCGGAATCATATTGGAATCTTATCAGAATCATATCGGAATCTTATCAGAATCATATCAGAAGGGTATCAGAATCGTATCGGAATCTTATCAGAATCATATCGGAAGGGTATCAGAACCATATCGGAATCTTACCAGAATCATATCGGAATCTTATCGGAATCATATTGGAATCTTATCAGAATCATATCGGAATCTTATCAGAATCATATCGGAAGGGTATCAGAATCGTATCGGAATCTTATGAGAACCATATCGGAATCTTATCAGAATCATATCGGAATCTTGCCAGAATCATATCGGAATCTTACCAGAATCATATCGGAATCTTATCAGAATCATATCGGAATCATATCGGAGTCATATCGGAGTCAAATCGACATCATATCGGAGTCAAATCGACATCATATCAGAATCGTATCGGAATCTTATCAGAATAATATCGGAATCTTACCAGAATCATATTGGAATCATATCGGAGTCCAATCAACATCATATCAGAATCGTATCAGAATCTTATCAGAATCACATCGGAATCTTACCAGAATCATATCAGAATCTTACCAGAATCATATCGGAATCTCACCAGAATCATATCGGAATCTTATCAGAATCATATCGGAATCGTATCAGAATCATATCGGAGTCAAATTGACATCATATCAGAATCGTATCGGAATCTTATCAGAATCACATCGGAATCTCAGCAGAATCATATCGGAATCGTATCAGAATCATATCGGAATCAAATCGACATCATATGAGAAACTTATCGGAATCTTATCAGAATCATATTGGAATCATATCAGAATTGACACATTTGATTTAACTGTGTTCTTCTGGTATGAACATAAGCAGACTATCCAGATTAATCCCAACGATGCTGATCCTGCTTGAATGAAAGAAGTCACAAATAAGCGCTGAAAATCTCCACAAACATTCACATTTGCGTGTCTGGAGGACGTGAGCCTTTGATTTCCAAATTGTCCTTTTTTCCAAATAGGAGTTTCGAAGCATGGACAAAACAAAGGTCATCTTCATCATCATCATTATCGTCATCATCATCATCATCAGGACCGGCCTGAACAAACAGCCAAACAGCCAGGACGGGAGAAAACGTCTCTTTTATTCCACTAATTACGCCATCGATGACTTAATCGGGACGAGAAGCGGTCCAGATAAAGTTCTCCACGCTGAGCTCATCGTTCCCGTCAAACTTTCCGTGTAAACCGCTTTAAAGACGACGCCACGCAACGTCTCAAAACTGACACCGACACGTCGTACGAAAATGTGGAAAAAATGAAAAAGTGGTACCTCTTTGATGGCCGACATTTCGACGGACTCCCAGTAGTGCAGGGGCGAGTGGAGGTTGTTCATGTCGTAGCCGAATCCGGCGACCGCCACTTCGTCACAGTTATGCAGCGCCATGGTGATGGCCACCGTACCCAGTGTCGGAATGTTCTGTGGAAACAAGTGTGAAATTCAAACTTCTGGAAAACTAAACGTCAAGAGATTGGAGGTTGGTGCGAAGACACTAAAGGTAAAAACTAGGGATGCACGGTAAGGGAATTATTGACCGAGGCCGATGTCCGTTATTTCCATGCTTACATCTGCAGAGACCTACACCGATGCCGACAAATGAGGGAGTCAGAGGTGGGTGAAAGCGCAGGCAGAGTTGTACAAGTAAAGACAAGATATTTTTGCTCACCGAAGTTCCACTTTGCGCTCAGAATTTTGGCACAAAAACAATGACAGTTCTGACATTTCTGACACAGTGCCATGTCAAGAGAGCGCAAAAACAGAGTCAAGCGATAGCGGAATCGTATTGGAATCGTCCCGATAATTGCGTTTTTTTAAGTCATCGGCATCAGACTGATGCTTAGATTTGCCCGATATTTTATGACACATTTATTGTATGCCGGAAAGGTAACGCTTCTACCAGGCATGTCCAAAGTCTGAGGTGGGATTTAGTACGGTCCATGCCTTCGGTCTTAAAATGTATGGTGTCATTTTGTGCCAAAATTCTGAGCACACAGAATCGTTTCAGAATCATATCAGAATCTTATCAGAATCATATCGGAATCTTATCAGAATCATATCGGAAGGGTATCAGAATTGTATCGGAATCTTATCAGAATCATATCGGAAGGGTATCAGAATCGTATTGGAATCTTATCAGAATCATATCGGAAGGATATCAGAATTGTATCGGAATCTTATCAGAATCATATTGGAATCTTATTAGAATCATATTGGAATCTTATCAGAATCATATCGGAAGGGTATCAGAATCTGATCAGAATCATGTCGGAAGGGTATCAGAACCGTATCGGAATTGGATCAGAATCGTATCGGAATCTGATCAGAATCATGTCGGAAGGGTATCAGAATCGTATCGGAATCGGATCAGAATTGACACATTTGATGATGAGGCATTTATTTCACACTGGAAAGGTGACGCTTGTGCCACGTAAGTCCAACGTCCGAGTTCAGATTTTATATGGTGTGCGCATTCTGTCTTAAAATGTATGGCATTATTTTATGCCAAAATTCTGAGCACACAGCAGAACGTTCGCCAGCAAAATCTTGCACATGGGCTGTGTCCCGAGCCGCGTACTACCGCACTTAATAGTATGGTAGGTAAGGCGCTCTTATCATACTTTTCTATGTGGTAGTATGCATCTCAGGAAATAGCTGGGGTTGTAGCTTAACGACTCTCTACGCACTAGGTAGTGCACATGGAGTGTCACGTGCCCTATTTGACATGGTACACTACGTAGGGCGGGAAGTGAGTTTTTCTTAAACTGTTGTGCGCTACGCTGGAAATGATCTGCCCTCGCTCCACTCTGCTTTCACACTCCCTGGACGGAGTCCTCCGATCAACGTATGTAACAACAACTCTTTGAATCTTGGATCAGAGAGTAAATGTGCTGTCCAATGTGATGAATCCTACCACACAGAAACATACATATTTTAACCAAATGTAAATATAGATCTAAAAGTTGATGCGGAAAACAGCATCTGCTAAACGGTCTAAATGTAAATATAAATATGCAAGTAAAGCGCTGGCTAGCGTTGATCAGTGGCCAGGCGTCTGGAGTCTACACGTTGGCGCTAGCTTGGGCAATGGTGTGTGAGTGTGTGCGATGCTGGCTTTGGTCAGCCCCGCGGCCGCTAACTGGTCCTGAGCCGCGCGTGATTAGCAATTAGCCTAAACAGGCCCCCACCCGCCACACGCCGCGCTGGCCAACACGGAGTCTCACTTCCCCTCCCGACTCCCTGGGGCGGCTAACTATTCTTAACCATTAGTGTGCGCACACACACACTCACACACACTCCATCACACACAATCAGCAGTGAGGTTGGGGGCGGCTCTATTCCCGCCGCCCCCCCAGCAGGTGAGAGTTAGAGGGGGAAGCATGTGTCAGAGTGAATCCTGCCCTGATCAGAACCGTATGGGACGGCTTCCACACACACACACACACACACACACTTTCAATCGTCACAACCTCCACCGACTCCAATAATGACTAGATGTAAATAATTAAGGCTAGGGTTAGGGTTAGACGTGTAGGTTACGTTAGGTAGATGTTTTCTAACCCTAATATCTAACCTAAAGCTCAGTAACCAAAATCCAACCTTTTACCTCCTTTAGTTTTTCAAATAAAACATTTTCACACGAAAGACATTTTCCATAAAAACATTTTTCCTTACGGACAACGTGGACGAATCGTAGTTTTTCCTGTCTTTTAGGAAGGGACGCATGATGATATTAGAATCGTAATGGAATTGTATCTGAATCTTATCGGAATCGTTTCAGAATCATATCGTACTTGTATTGGAATCTTATCAGAATCGTATTGGAATCATACGAGAATCGTATCGGAATCGACACATGCAATGACAAGGCATTAATTTCACACCGGAAAGGTGACGCCTATGCCAGGTATGTCCAAAGTCCGAGTTCCGATTTTCTATGGTCTTAAAATGTATGGCATTATTTTATGCCAAAATTTTGAGCGTGCAGTGGAGCATTGACAAGCGAAATATCTCGCGCTTAAATCTGACTGTAATCGTGCCTTCATCACTTATCAGCATCGGCAGATGAACATGATTGCACGAAAAACATCGGATAGCGGAATCGGCCTGTAATTCCCATACCGTGCATTCCGACTCTTAGAGGACAGCCAGGTTCTTACAACTCCCTAAATACACACATACAAACATACACACACACACTCCTGCCCTTACGGCCCCCGGGGGTCAGCTCCACGTGCTGCACACATGTTGTAGAGTTCAAAGAAGGCGGAGGTCTTGAGCAGGTCCTCGACCACCATCTGTTTCGGGCCGAACGACACTTTCATCAAACTCTCCCAGCTTCAATAAGCGCCAATGTTGCTGAGCGCACGCGATGTCGGCCCATCGCTTCCACACCGACATCTCGTTTCTCGTTCCCTCAGCTGACGGGCCGACGCTGTGCCAAAAACGCTGCCGCTGCCGCCCGGGGCATCGGGCACATCACACACACTCGCTTTATGACTAAGCGGCGACCTCACGCCCCACCTGCAGATCAGATCTCGTGTCTGAGTGATGAGTGTTTGTGAGTATGAGTGTGTGTGAAAGGTTTTCTACACCATGTGGTACGGAGTGCAAGCACATGAGTCGCTCTTAGGCATTTTCCTGGAAATTCAAATTCTGAAAGAATTTCGCACCTTGTTTAGAGAGATGGTTTATTTATACGAGTGCACAGGGCTGGGCGTTACAACCTCAAATCATTAGTGAACAGTTTAACCTGATTATGATTAGATAGATAGAAAGATGGATGGATGGAGGGTTTGATAGATAGATAGATAGATAGATAGATAGATAGATAGATAGATAGATAGATAGATAGATAGATAGATAGATGGATGGATGGATAGATAAAGGGATGGATAGATGGAGGGATGGATGGATGGTTGAATGGATAGATGGTTGGATGGATGGATGGATGGAGGGTTTGATAGATGGATGGAGAGGTAGATGGATGGATCAATAGACAGATGGATAGATGGATGGATAGATGGAGGGACAGATAGATGGATGGACAGATGGAGGGATGGATGGATCAATAGATGGATGGAGAGGTAGACGGATGGATCAATAGACAGATGGATAGATGGATGGACAGATGGATGGATGGACAGATGGAGGGACGGTTAGATGGAGGGACTGATGGGGGGACTGATGGATGGATGGATGGATGGATGAATGAATGGATAGATGGATGGATGGAGAGTTTGATAGATGTAGGGATGGATGGATGGATCAATAGATAGATAGATGGGTGGAGAGGTAGATGGATGGATAGACGGATAGAAGGAGGGATGGACAGATGCATAGATGGAGGGATGGATAGATGGATGGATCATTAGACAGATGGATGGTTAGATGGATGCATGGACAGATGGAGGGACGGATAGATGGATGAGTGTATGTTATAGATAACAGGAGAGGTAGACAGACAGACAGACAGACAGACAGACAGACAGACAGACAGACAGATAGATAGATAGATAGATAGATAGATAGATAGATAGATAGATAGATTCATTTTTGATTAATTTCGTAGCTTATTTTTATGTTGATAATGTGCCCAACAGCTAGCTAAATCCAAAACCGAGTATCTCAAATGATAACAAAGTCGAGCTGCGTTCACCGAATCCACACGGTATTGTGGTGAAACTTGTGCTTTACAATTGTCTACTACTTTTTTTTTATATTATCAACTGCTTATGTCATATCAGTCAAAATGCATTATACTGTGTATCAGTTAAATAGTCGTACCGCCCTAAACATCTAGGCAGCATTTCATTGTTTACGTCAGTACATGCAAAAGTGTTAAACTAGTTGTCAAAATCTGTCAGTAATATTTTATAAACGTCTCTAACTTTGGTAACCTACTGTCACACACACTCCGCTCCGCGGCCGGTAGTTGGATTGGGACGCGGCCGGTCGCGGTTCAAAGGGTATTTAAGGAGTCATTTCCTCGCGGCGATTCGCTCTGCCATTTGAGCCAAATTAATCTCAGGTGCATTTTAATTAATTAATCTCAGGTGCATTTTAATTAATTAATCTCAGGTGCATTTTAACTCTCATTTATGAGAGGGAATGTGTCAACCAATGATGAGCCAGTTCTCTACAATGGTTCAGAGGTGAGTCCCATGAACCTTCAACTGGCAAGCCTATACACAGTACAGAACACAATGGAACAATTTCTGACACAGTCATGGAAGAACAACAAGGAAATGAACAGGGCCAGGAGCCCAGAAGAAGAAGAGTAAGGATGCGAGGTGGAGGAGTAAGCAGACGATTTAGAGGAAGAGGAGGTAGAGGAAGAAGAGGAAGGCCAAGGCATGCTCCAGATGAAATAAACGGTACAAGACAATAAAAAAACTTTGAATCATACCACCAGTCTGGTGCAATCCATCCCTCCCACACTGTAATGTGTTTCTTTGTAGTATTGATATTGCTATACCACACACAAAACTCAGCCTCATGCATTTTCAGAGTGTTTTCAAAATCCTTGATACAATTTTCATTAGAAAATACTTGCAGAGCAAACTGTTATATTGACAACATGACTGATCATTTTAACTAGTTGTTCATAAACGATGGAGCAAGGACTTGTCATTCTGATGGCACTGACAGTTTGAATGGCATAAATATTTGCTTTTGGGAGAAAAACCAAGCATTTTGAGCAAGTTCTGTGTTTTGCAGGTAATTTATTGTGTTTTGCAGTTTGCACATGTTGTTTTGAGAAATGCACAAGCTGTTGTGTCAATGTTAAGGATGATTCGAGAAATGCACAACAGCGACTGAGAAAAACTGTAACACTGGCTTTCACTAAAAACACCGGGACATGCAGATGAAACCTAAATATATAAAGTGTATAATAAATTCCACGTGCATTGTGGGAACTCTGTCCAACGAGGCAAAGCTATGCATTATCCAGCACATGTAAATAATTTTGCCTCATGTAACGCAGACCAGGTTTATAAAGAAGCACTGACCCACGTGTCTAACATATTTCCAGACATTTTTATTAGTTATTGTTGTTTTTATTATCGTTTATTATTATTATTGTTATTATTTTCAAGTTGGTATTACCCTTGTTCCACCTTATCTATCAAATCTGCAACTGAAAAGAGGGCAAGTTCTGCATCCTGATGAGGGGCAGTGTGTTTTAATGTAAAAGTTTAGAAAGGTTGGAGGAACGCAGTTAGACGTTAGGCAGGCAGGCAGGCAGGCAGGCAGGCAGATAGATAGATAGATAGATAGATAGACGGATGGAGAGGTAGATGAATAGATGGACGGATGGACGGATAGATAGATAGATAGATAGATGGACGGATGGAGAGGTGGATGAATAGATGGATGGATGGATGGACGGACAGATGGATAGACAGACAGACAGACAGACAGACAGACAGACAGACAGACAGACAGATAGATAGAGAGGTAGATGAATGGATGGATGGATGGACGGACGGACGGACGAACGCACGGACGGATGGATAGATAGATGGATGGAGAGGTAGATGAATAGACGGATAGACGGATAGATGGACAGATAGACAGATAGACAGATAGATAGATAGATAGATAGATAGATAGATAGATAGATAGATAGATGAGTAGATAAGCAGATAAGTAGATGGACATACATAGATCGACAGGATGGATGGATGGATGGATGGATGGATGGACAGATAGATGGATCAATAGATAGATTTGATCCTTACAAAATTTATCTGTCGCACATTTTTAGCTGGTCTTACAGCTTATATTACAGCTTGTATTCTTCGTGCCTTGTTTATATCCTGTAAAAACTGTGTATTAGTGTTAACCAATTTTGCAAATTTCACCAGAATTCTTCTTTGTTCGTATTTGTTGGAATGGACTGTTAAAATATGAAAAATTCACAGCACAGCACACAGCACATCTCATCTCAGTGAAAATCTCTTCTAACATGTGTGTGGTTTAAGACCCACCTCAGTATATTTTTGGGACACGGTTCTGGCTTTAAGTCGCCTCTCTTTAGAGGATTAGCCATGCTGTCTTTGACCTGTGCTCACCTTTATGATAATTACAGTCCATTTGAGGAAACATGTGCCCGAGGCTTCCTCTGACCCCTATTAACATAAAACTGCCTTTAAGGAAGCGGATTCCGTTCGGTTTTTGAGCAGCCGGATCGCACTGTGGTCCCTCAACACCAAAAACCACCGCTGTTCAGGTCAAGTCCCACAACACACTCGGCTCAACGGGGTGTGTTTCAGCGAAAATGTCAGGAAAGTGTGAAGACTTTAATAAGATAGTTCAGGAGTCTTAAAGGGACAGTCGGTCAAAAACTTGGACAACAAGTAAAGAAAACCAAAAACAAAAATGGTCATGTGTCTCATTTTCTACTTCTAGTTTAGAGTTTAAATTTATAGTTAATTTATATTTGTGTATTCGGTGTTCCTTCTCTGTCCTCTTAAACTTTATCTCTGATGATTACTTAGGACTTGGTTTTAAATGCGGCTGCAAAATTCTTTGCGTGAATTTTCAAAGTTGGAAACTTTCCATGGGAATTAACGAGAATTTACGGGAATAAACTGGAAGTTTGCAAAGTTGAAGTTTGGGAACATAAAATCTAGTTGGTAAAAATACTGTATACTGTAGCATAATCTTGACTACAACAATCAGATTTAATGCAAATAGAGTTGAGTATCTATGCCAGCGTGTAATGCACTCCTTACAGGACTGCCTAAAAAAACAACCGAAAGACTACAACTTGTTCAAAATGCAGCTGCAAGAGAGGTTACTCGCACCAGACGATTTGAGCATATAACGCCTATGTTAGCAGACCTACTGGTTACCAGTTTCTTTTAAAATTGATTATAAAATACTTTTATTAGTTTTTAAAGCTTTAAATGGACAAGCACCGTCATATATGTGACTCTTCACGGCAAAACCAGTCGCTTGTCGCAACGGAGGTTTCTGAGAAAAACGACCACTTGTGTTGCGTGGGGTAAAATTTGGATTTTTTGTTTTTAGTGATTTGAAACAGTGGAAGGTCTATACTGTACTGTTGTGAATAAAACTGGCTGAAAAACTTACCCTTTCCATCCTAAAAACGTGACTTTCTTGAGGTGAGGAATTCAATTCCAGCAGAATGTTAAAAGTTTCCGTTTTGACCGCTCTACTTTAATATTTACGCTAAATCCACTGGTTGACTAGCGTGAAGATATTTCTGCGGAATCCATCTCCGTCTCCTGAGTTCAGTTAACCTAACGCAGGTAGGCTATCCGTGTGGCTGTGAATGCAGCGTAGGCTACCGTAAATACAAACGTAGCCGCGACCGCACCAAGCGTCTGTGAGTGCTACGTCGATAGTCAACTTAAAAGGCAGATTTCTCCGTTTCTCACTTGGCGTGACAAAAGAAACCCAACTCCTTTGAATGTTGATATCTCAGTCATATGTCGTCCCATTCATTCCATATAGGTATCGTTTTGAAGGTTGCTTTATGGCCATACATAATAACTCAATTTTGAAAATTTGCGACAAGCAACTGGTTTTGCTGTGGAGGGTCACATATTTGATCTATCAGGGCTCCAGACGGCGACTAACACGGTCAACAATGCGACTAGATTTTTCATTTGCCGACTAGTTTTTTCATTCCAGCCGCCAATGGCGACTGTCTCTCTCAATCCAAAACCTATTAATACAAATTTAATTTTATTATAGACAAAACTCATATTTTAGCCGATAAATGACAAAAACAACCAGCGTGCTACTCACAATACAGCCATTTATTAATATTTTCTAGTGTCACTGCATTATTGTGACGCAATTTGGACTCCTTTTACAGGCCAAAATGGGTCCAAATCGGCTCAAAATGACCCGAGACTTTAGCAGTTCTTCATTTTTAATTAATCCGAAAATATGTTATAATGTTAGAGGAATCAAAGAGGAAAAATAAATATATCTCATCATTCTTATTTGATTGTTATTATAACTTTAATTGTTTGTATACTCTTTATTCTTCTTATTTTTATTCTGCATGTATTTTTTAAATACCTTTATTTTTTGAATACAGCAGCTCATTATATGCACATTAAAAATGAATGGAACTGGACAGTAGTAAAAATCTATTTAGAACTTTCTAATTCTTGCTTTTTACTTATTGCACATATTTTAACTCGTATCTCAGCGTTCATAATATAACTTGTATAATTCATCATATAAATTTAATAAATCATGTTGTCGTTGGCGTATTTGACCTGTTTGGAGGAGCGTTGGATTTTAAAACTCACCCCTTTGCCCATGAGGCCGTTGTTCGACGGCAGGCCGATGAACTGGAAAGCAGCTTCCTGGATGAAAAACGGGTTGAGGATTCTCATCTCCGAAGGCTCTTTTGGTACGTAGCGGGCCACCGACTTCCAGAATCCCTCCATATTCCTCTGCAGAGTTGGGGGGGAAAATGCACCAACGTTAGACCGCTTTCAATTACAACAGGCCGAAGTGAAATTCACCGAAGTGAACAGACCCAGTCGTCACCTTCCCCTCTCAACACTCATCAAAAAAAAAAAAACGCTCTTTGCAAAAAGAAATGTGTTCTCTCTCTCTCCATAAACATGAGACGAAGCGCTTCAAACGTGCCATCGCTGCATACTGATCACCGGGTAAGAAGCCGACCGGAGGCCGCATAAATATTTCAGGTCGTGTTAACATGCTGTTTTCATTTGTTTCAGCTTAAAACCGTAATTTATGGATTTTCAACTTGAGATTTCAGTGTTAACAACTTTTGTGGCTAGATTCTGGAACGTGGATTAAGCCTAGTCTTGGACGAAATTGCAGTACAGATGGAGCTTCACAGCTGAAGCTGGGCGCTAGTCTAGGCACAGGCTTAATCATAGTTTGAGAAACTGGAAGACGCCAGATTAATTTAAACTGTAACTACGGCTATGTTTAGGAGTGGATGTGTTGATATGCAACACAATGTTAAAAATGTTCATCTGCTCAACTTAAAAACGTTAAGTTCAAGTAAAATCTACTACTTATTTCAACTTGTTATTTTAAGTCTAGTTCTATCTTTGTATTGCTTTTTAGGGCTGGTTTCTTGAACATGAATTAAGTCTAGTCTTGGACTAAACTGCAATACCAATGGAGATCCATCCATCCATCCATCCATCCATTATCTGAACCGCTTAATCCCAACTGGGGTCGCGGGGGGACCGGAGCCTATCCCGGGAACTGTCCGGCTCAAGGCGGGGAACAACCCTGGGCAGGCGCCAACACACCGCAGCATACACACACTCACACATTCACACCGTATGGGGCCAATTTTAGAGACGCCAATCAACCTACAGTGCATGCCTTTGGACTGTGGGAGGAAACCGGGGCGCCCGCAGAAAACCCACGCAAACACGGGGAGAGCACGCAAACTCCACACAGAAAGACCCTACGGCCGTCCCCGGGGTTCGAACCCAGGACCTTTTTCGCTGTGAGGCGGCAGCGCTAACCACTGCGTCACTGTGCCGCCTACCAATGGAGATTCACCACAGAAACTCAAAGCCAGTTTAGACATAAGCTTAATCTTAGGCCGGCAAATTTGCTACCTGTTTGATGGTTCACTTTACATTCTGCTTGAATGTATGGGGCGTTGCTATGGTAGCGTAACGGTTAGGGAGTTTGCCCCGTGATGGGAAGGTCGCCAGTTCGAATCCTGGTCCAGTAAAGGTACCACTGAGGTGCTCATGAGCAAGGTACCGTCCTCAAGCACTACTCCCCGAAGAGCTGCCTGTCAGCTGCCCATTGCTCCTTCACAGATGTGTCAAATGCAGAGGTCACATTTGGTTGTGGTGCAGTGTGTGCTGTGCTGTGCTGTGTTCACAACGACAAAAAATCGTGAATCAATATTGTATCTGTAAGATGTTGTATTTTAATGGAAAATCCACCTGAATTGAAATTGCAATATATTGTGGATCTTTCCAGGAATATGTGGCACCTTACAGATGCATCAGTAAAGTGATTTTCTTAATTTTGCCAGAACCTTCAGGCAGCAATTAAACGTAAGTTTTATAGCGTGTTTGTGGAGTTTAACACATTCTCTCTTAAACGCAGTTGTAATCACAAGTTAATCTGCCGTCTTCACATTCTCGTTTCGACTTGAACGTCAAAGCTGTAACAGTGAAAACTCATAAAAGTTGAAAGTGCATGAATTACAGCTTAACGTTGATGCGAATGAAAGAAGAATGTTGACATGACTTTGTGATCAAATCCTTTTTCTCAAGGCAGGAAGTGTACAAATGTGATCCCGACCCGGGTGGGTGTTGGGGATTAGCAGCAGCAACAGCAGCAGCAGCCCCCCGACTCTTCTCTTTACCAATTTGTTCGGGAGGCCCCCGGCCCAACGTGACAGCTGCACTTTAACCAACTGCTGTAAAAATGCAGTTCATTCCCTAAAGTATTTTACTGTATTATAACACAGTAACACAGCATCTTTTAAAGCACGCGAAACTGTACAGACCCTCCAGGATTTCATGATCATAACTATTACCGCAAATTCAACATGACCAATTACCGTAACTGTAGACCAATCATTGTCGTTTCCCGCGAATCGTTGACCCATACGCCGGCAAACTCACTTCCTCGTTAAGTTTGGAAGCGTAACAATCGTTTGGAAACCTGTGATACAAACGCCACACATTTACCTTCAAAAATAACTAAATGGTTAATGATTAACAAAAATAATGGTGGTTTTGTTGACTTTTTTTTTAAATTCATTGTTAAAGAATCATTATAAAGGGGAAAAAGTCTAAAAACGTCTAAAAACTTTCATCGCAATTTTTTTTTAGAAAAGCTGCTGCAAAATCAGGCATTTTAGGTCTCAACAATCTCAAAAAAGGCCCACAAAATCCTGGAGGAACTGCCAGCTAATAGACTTTAAATAAAATTTTGTGTAAAGGCCATAAAGGACAATTTTATGTGTTACGGTTCAAGCTTAAAATATATGTTCTTCTATGTTTAATAGTCTTGTTTTGTGCTGAATCACTGCACCATGAAATATAAAGACAGCTAAACGTAGCTGAAGGAAGGTGATACGTCATCTGCGTTCTAAAAAAGGAATGTTTTTCTTTTAAAAGTCTGTTTCCTTCATTTGAGTATTCTAAAAAGTGTTGCTTCTAAAAAAGATCAATTTTACAGTAGGCGACATGCCAATTTTTTTAATACTGTAAAAATGACAAAAATTGCATTTTACCCGATATCCTGTCTTTGTAATAACAGTATAGTGTTATTACACCCCCCACATCCCTTGAAGGTCAAGTTCATTTGATTTAATTTGATTTTTTATGTAGCGCCAGATCACAGAAGTGGTTTACTTTTCTATGGAACAGGTCTATACCTTGTCCTGCTATCAGAGGTGGGCAAAGTAGCTAACTTCATTACTTAAGAGAGAAAAACAGATACCACTAGTCAAATGTTACTCAAATACAGGTGAAAGTCGTACAGTCAAATTTTTACTTAAGTTAAAGTACTGAAGTACTTGTTTTAAAAAATACTTAAGTATTAAAAGTACAATCTTCTTTCACCGCATTGTTGCATTATTGCCACAACACTTACAATACCTAATGCTGACTAGCTTGTAGACGCTGTAGAATAAGGAACTGGTAGAACGTTACAGAATGAAACACAACCTAAACTGATAAAGAAAACCAGTCATTAGTTTATTTTATGAATTAACTGTAAGACTACACACCCCCACAAAACAGCACGGTAGTGTTCTGACCCAGCTCTGGCAGTGTGTGGACACATATATGTGTATGTTAATCAGGAGGACAGTGCAGTAGCTGTAAATGCAGCTCAGAACATAACATTAACATTCCAACCTGCTTAAACGCCAGCTCTACACCTCCAGCTTCACGACTTTCCAACAGCAACAATGTTAATCAACACAGAAAACAGCAGAACTGTCTGAGCTTGGTTTTATAGTTCCAGTCTACAGACGAGACGTAACCCTACTGATTACTGATAGACTGTCACCTGCCAAACAACCAATCACGTTTTAGAAAAGGGGGAATAACATCCACTTTATCCACAGATTTGAAAGTAACAAGAAACGAGAACATTGATATACATGAAGTGAAGTAAAAAGTACGGTATTTGTCTTTCAAATGTAGTGAAGTGGAAGTCATAAGTTTCCAAATAAAATACCACTCAAGTGAAGTACAGATACTCAAAAACTCTACTTAAGTACAGTACTCAAGTAAATGTACTTAGTGACTGTCCACCTCTGCCTGTCATTTCTATCTCTACATGGTGACGCGTTTACAATTCCTCTTTGTATCTCGAACAGTGAAGTTCCGCCCCGATGCGCACACTAAAAGAAACCCATGAGCACCATGATGAAGTGTTTTTGTCAGTGTCCGTTAGGGTTAGGGTAAGGGTAAGGGTTAGCACCCCAAGTATCTTTCCCTGAGGGTCAAATTATGTAAAGCAAGTGAGGCTGAGGGCCAATGAACCTACGTTACATCTCCCAACACCCAACCCCCCGGTAAATGTACAGTTATAATTCTTTAAAACTGTCAAAAGAAATAAAAAATGACATTTTACAGTCTCATACTGTCACATACTGTATTTTTACTGTAATTACAGCATTAAGTTGTACATATAAAATACACTATATTAACCGCACTCTGCTGCCGGTGTTATCCTGTAAATTTACAGTGATTTTTTTTTTTTTACAGCATGAGCAATTATTCAGTCAGCAGCCCTCAGGTCCAGCTCAGGCCGGGCAGAGGGTTGGCGCTTGGCATAACGCCAGCCGGGTCGTCCGCTTTAATGGGAGTCACCTGTTCAAATAAGCAGACGCTGCCTTTGATATCGCCGAATAATGGGAGAAGCCGCGGAGTCGGGCCAAAGGCTTTGAACAGCTTTCTCTCACTCTCTCGCTCTCTCTTTTGAGCCCCTCAAAAACACAGCCCCGGTGCAAGCCACGGCAAGAACACCTCATCATCATCCCGGCCTGTCAACAGCGGGTTTGTTCCTTTAAAAAGAGCGGCACGACATAAAAATCTGGGGAATTGCTGCAGCGTCATGCAGGTGTAAGGAGTGTGTGCGGAGAACACTCACACAACGCGGTGGAGTGACATTACAAACACGGAAAATATGACTCAAATACGATACTGATGCAATAAGCCGAGTCTTACACAGTAGCTCATCAACAGAAACTAGAACATCTCTTTTGAGGCGAAATATTGCATTCATGCAACATATGTAACACTAGCACTGCTGGTGCAATATATTACATGCTGGTATATATATTTTTCTGCTACTCTTAATTATTTTAATACATAAACTTGCTTAATTTTTAATATATAACATCATCCCTCTGTATCCTCACATGCAGCCACAGTGAAAATAATTATGATTATTAATATGTGATTATAACTAGATTTTATAACAATTTTATAGTTTATAGCTAACATGTACAATTTGTCTATACTTATATGTACTTATTTATTTTTTCTATTTAAATATTTATTTCTTTTAATCTGTCTTCTTTAGTGTTTTTAATTCTTTGT
>JAVGVS010000056.1:2434410-2482710 GCA_032718565.1 Distichodus sexfasciatus | reverse complement strand
ACTATGTTAGTCATTAATCTACACTATGTTAGTTGCTAATGTACACTATGTTAGTTGCTAATCTACACTGTTAGTCGCTAATCTACACTATGTTAGTCGCTAATCTACACTATGTTAGTTGCTAATGTACACTATGTTAGTTGCTAATCTACACTATGTTAGTTGCTAATGTACACTATGTTAGTTGCTAATGTACACTGTGTTAGTTGCTAATCTACACTATGTTAGTCATTAATCTACACTATGTTAGGTGCTAATGTACACTATGTTAGTTGCTAATCTACACTATGTTAGTCGCTAATCTACACTATGTTAGTTGCTAATCTACACTATGTTAGTTGCTAATCTACACTGTTAGTTGCTAATCTACACTATGTTAGTAATTAATCTACACTATGTTAGTCATTAATCTACACTATGTTAGTCATTAATCTACACTATGTTAGTTGCTAATGTACACTATGTTAGTTGCTAATGTACACTGTGTTAGTTGCTAATCTACACTATGTTAGTCATTAATCTACACTATGTTAGGTGCTAATGTACACTATGTTAGTTGCTAATCTACACTGTTAGTTGCTAATCTACACTGTTAGTTGCTAATCTACACTATGTTAGTTGCTTATGTACACTAGTTAGCAACTATGCTTTTGGGAAACACACCTCTGGATTACAAATATCTGATGTTACTAAAACTAAAATACCTCACTATGACTCTCAGAAACATTTTGAACAAAGCAGAAACAACGCAAGGATCAGCACAGGAGATTGAAGACTGATGCCAAAGTGGCTAATTTTCTCCAGGATTTAGCCAAGGTTGGCTAACTTCTATCACCACTAGATGAATATTTCAAATACTTTCAGCAGTTGAATAACATTAGTCATGTTGGATCATAGATTGTAGCCATGTGCAGGTGGGTGATCCAACCAACTGAACTGTTTGAGAAACAAAAACAGTGACTTGTGATGGCTAACATCAGCATCCTGTTACACTGAGACAGTGTGCTAACAGTGAAACATCAGCATGCTAATTATGGCAATACCAAGCGTAACATTAGACACTAGATAGGCCAAATATGAGGATCTGCCAACCTATCTGGCAACCTGGAGTCTGGGGAGAAGAGGGAGGTGAAACAACGTGCTACAGTGTTTTGAATTTGACTGCAGTACCAGTTTTGGCCACAATCTTATATATAGCTCCTTTAATATACCATTTTACTCAAGTTGATTGTGTATTCTTATATATAATGTATATTTAATATATGGGTCAAAATAAACCTCCAAAGTCTTTATTTATACCTAAAATTAATGTTGTAAAAATGGAAAAGAGCAGATACAACTTTTTTATAGAAACTTAGTGCTATCAAGATAAGTTTATTTCCTTTATTTTGAAAGATATTCAGTGGAGAAAGATGATTTTACAGTTGTTCTGCCCGTCTACGTGTGTGATCTTACCCCAGAGTAAATAAATTATAAGCTTGAAATGTCACCTTCTGTATCATTATAGTTGATGTTTTCTGCCTCCGAACTCCACTCATGTGAAATCCTCATGAAAACAAAAATATTTTTATATTTTTCCTACACCTTCGAGTCGCAAAATGCTTTAGTCATGTGTTTACATCTGAGATTTAATCTCCTCTGTTTCTCCAACTTGTCTTTTCTATGCATTCAGTCATCAATCATGAGCAGGAAGCGTGTATATGTGTGTGTGTGTGTGTGTGTATGAGCACTTCGGGGCACAATAATGCAGTGGTTAGTCAAACCTGTTCCGTGACACACTGCTCAGTGCTGAAGCCTTTGAAGGTTGAGTCACAGCTGAGGCAACGATTGTAACATTGTGTCCACACACACACACACACACACACTGACAGACACAATCCAATCTTGAATCAGAAACCAAAACTTGGAAAACTTGTAGATTGTTTTTGTCCACAACAAGCACACACACAGTGTGTTAAGAGTGATCCTAAATCTAGTCATAATCGAATTGTATCTCTAACTAGTAATTTAATCCCAGTCCTAAACGTAATCATAACCAAATGCCAACTGTAAACCATATCCTAATCCAAACCCTCAACATGTCCTTTATTTAACCACAATGTGATCCCAACACTAAACCTGACCATGACCTAATCCCATTTTCTTAACCTAATAATCTAATCTCCACCCCAATCCTAACCACAATCTAATCCCCATCCCAAACCTAATCAAAATTTAATCCCAACTCTAAACCTAACTATAGTCTAATCCCAACCCCAAACCCAACCATTATCCAGTCCCAACCCTTAAACAAATCATAATCTAATCCCAACCCTAAACCTAATCATAATCTAATCCCAACACCATACCTAATCAAAATTTAATCCCAACTCTAAACCTAACTGTAATCTAATCCCAACCCTAAACCTAACCATAATTTAATCTCAACCCTTAACCAAATCGTAATACAATCCCAACCGTAACCTAACCATAATCTAATCCAAAACCCAAATCTAACCATAATCTAATCCTAACCTTAAAATAATGATAATCTAATCCTAAATTTAACCATAACTGAAATGTAGGTTCGTTAGCAATTTACAGGTGTAGAATCTGAATTTCATTCCTAGGTATTGTGTAAAGTGTCTGGAACACACACACACACAAACACACACACAGTAGACAGTGAGTGACAGCAGACAGACATATGAATAACTGAATAAGATGAATTTAATGAAACATAAACATGGTTGAGCTGCTCAGCGTGTTTTGGAGTGAACTTTAACACGGCTCACAGATTTCACACCCACACACTCATTAGTGACACACGGCAAAACACCAGAATGTACATCTTATTAAACTATGACATTTGACGCTTAGATAACGTAGGCTTGCATTCATGTCAAGTGAAACGATTTAAGCACATAATTCGACTCATTTCAGGGCCTTTTTTCTGTAATGAATCATCTGCCTGAGAGGTGAGATAATTGCACTTGACCAGGTGACACCACATAAGATAAAAATGGATCAAAATGAATCGAATATCGTAAAATAAATGAAAATCTCACTCTGAGAACAAAGAGAAATCTCCAGCCGTTTAAAAGCTCGACATACGTTTAAACCTCCTTCTTTAAGGTGTCTGCATTCTCCACCTCTACTTGGGATCCTTATGTAAGCTGCCGTGGGTAATAATAATCTCTTTTTAGAAATATATTGTGACTTCAAGCGTTGCTCTGCACCAGGCTGTTGACCCGTTACGAGACGTCTTCAGGTTTCTCTTGAGCTCTCTCTTAAGATCTCTTAAGCCTCGGCTGCCTAAATAGATTAAATAAATAATAGAAAGAGATAATATCCTGCTCGTCTCCTCCTTGAAGAACATTATTTTATTATCAAAGTTAAATCTTTTATTCAGCCATTGTAGGTGAGCTAATACTCGTACAATATGTAGCTACACTACAAGCCAAAGCTTTCTGCACGTCACAGGTGTGTAGCAAATGTAAAATTTAATTCATAAACTGCTGATTTTTTTAAAATTCCGGTCAAGCATGGGAAGCTGTTGAGTGAAGAAATGTTAATAGAAATTTACAGCATGGAACGAGTGTGTAACAATGCATGTCTGACATCATCTTAACTGCTTGTGTGGTTATGGCATAGTCAGAATTTTGGACATCCTTCAAATTTAACAGTGTAAAGTTGTAAATCTGCAGCTCCTAAAACGATGAATCAAGCAACAGACTCACTGGTCAGCCTCCAACCCTTCGATCACAGGGTCAACTTCCTAATAAACTGAAATCATACTCCTCTCCACTTGGACTGCTGCTACAGTATATTATGGGAACACAACACAAAACAATCCTGTTAAACTGAAAAAACTGGAAGCACACTAAACATCATGCAGTGGTCAAACCTCCTCAGAGAACACATATCAATGGAAAAAATAACATTACAGCATCAACTTCCACATTTCCAAGAAGTCTGGGGTTCTTTTATCATCACTTTAGACTTGCCTGTGAACTAACTCCCAACAATCACATACATTACAGCACATTCCAACTCAAAACTATTAACCAAGTAATCTAATTAATTCCCAACATTCCCACACATCATCTATTTATTTATCTGATACAATATACATACACCTTATTTCTGTTTATCTATTTGTCTGTCCGTCTGTATGTCCATCTGTGTGTCTATGTCCTAAGTCCTGTCAAGTCTCTCTCATCTCTCTCCCTTTCTGTTTAATTTATTATTTATTGTAAAAATGTTTGTTTTCTGTGTTGTTTTGTTTTTGTCATGTCTTGTCAAAGGTATGTTGGGTGGGTGAGGTACAGCTTCGCTAAGCTTTGTAACTGAAACATTTAATTAAAAAATAAAGTTGTCCTCCAAAGAGGGGGGGTGGTGGCTGGGCAAAAAAAAAAAAAAAATTATGAGAACAATTTGCACATAGTAATGATTGTAAGTCTGTGAAATGTCTGTTGTCACAACATTTCATGTCTAATTGGACATTTTTGGACACCGTCTGTTTAGAATTTTCATATTTAACTGCTGCAGAAAATATGCACATCCAATGCAATAAGAAATTTCAGAACCAAAATTGTAGTTGAATTCTGCACGTTAAATAGTCCACAGTCTCTTTTTCTACCTCTTGTTTAGAGTGTAAAGTTTTTTATTTTTTATAATCTGTGTGTGTGTGTGTGTTCACAGTGACAAATAATCGCTCACTTAAATTCACTTTAAATTATAATTAAAAGCAGGAAAGGATGTGGTTATGGTCCACGTGTTTAATAAGTTTCACTCGTATTTATGTATGTGGAATGTCCTCAAAAGTGTGTGTCTTAAGCTCTTTGCATTTTCTAAATAAGAATCATGAGCTTGTGAGAACTTGCTCAGCTTTACTTTCCTGTCATCTCTCAAACGTTTTGACAGTAATGTTGGAATGATAAACATCTCCTGACCTCTGTTATCCTCACATATGCAGTCAGACAGTAAATCTCACACATACACACTCAGAGACTGGAAGTAATTTGACTGACACCTTTTTTTCATGTCATCTTAACCTGTCTGTTATGTAGCTGCGAGCTTACACACGCCCTGAAGACCCACTCCAGAAATTCAATTTTGGTAATTGAGTGTGTTATTGTTATGACTCACGCTCACCCACCGTAGGAGATGAAAAAGCCAAAGAGATTTTGGCTCGACCTGCCGAATGTAAAGGATAAAATATAAAACAGAAAAGCAAAGACATCACATCGGTTCGCTCATGGAAGCTTCAGCTGGTCAATAATTCAAAAGATCTTTACGTTTTCACCAGAACCAGCTTGAAATTCTCCCAAATATCCATATGATGGGCCACCTGAAAGCGGGGGTTTTATTATGCTTTCGGTAAAAGCAGCTTGTGGGGTTTTTACAGTCAGGTTGAGAAAATCCTCATCCTGAAAATCTTCATCCTCAATCTGTCAGATTTTACCTGACCTGCTAAATCAGGCAAACGGTGTTGATCTCACTGAGAAATACGGCAAACCTCCATGTGATTTGTGTGTGTGTTTTCACACTCCATACCATCAGACTGGGGACAGAGCTACCTTTTGGGCAGTTAAAGTGGTTTTTGCTAAGATATTTAAGTGAGTGGTTATGTTTACATTTCATTTTACTTACATGTCCATCATTTCGCAGATTCCCTTATCCAGAACAATTTCCTGATTTCAGAGAAGGCGGCACGGTGGGGCAGTGGTTAGTGCCATCATTAATGGTTCGATCCTCGGGCCGTAGGGTCTTTCTGTGTGGAGTTTGCATGCTCTCCCTGCGTTCGCGTGGGTTTTCTTTGGGTGCTCCTGTTTCCTCCCGCAGTCGAAAAGCATGCACTATAGGTTGATTGGTGACTCTTAATTGGCCCTGTAAGGTGTGACTGAGAGAGTGTTTGTGAGAATGTGTGAGCCCTGCGGTGTGTTGTGCCTGCCCAGGGTCAGTCCCTGCCTCGCCCCCGTAGTCCCGGGATGAGCTGCAACCCAAAATTGAATTTGAATTTCTTACCTCAAGAAAGTCATGTTTTTATGATGGAAAGGGTAAGTTTTTCAGCAAAATATATTCACAACAGTACAGTACAGTATATAAACAAAAAATCCAAAATTTTACCCCACGCAACATAAACAGTCGTTTTTCTTGGAAACCTCTGTTGCGACAAGCGACTGGTTTTGCCGTGCAGAGTCACATTTATACCTCACATAAGGCCAGTTTATTTATATACCACATTAAACGATGCTGAGGTCAGTCACTGTGCTTTACCAAAATAAGATACAAGACAGATTTAGAATGATTGCAAGCGAAGGTGAAAAAATACAGTAATACAGTACAACGTATAAATGTATAAAACATAATGCAGTATATAATGTAAGCATATACAAGAAGCGGTTTAGATTGTGTGTGTGTGTTTGTGTAGGTGTACTTGAGTGTGTGTGTATTTGATGTGGTCTGCATGGTATTTTTGAGCACAGCATTGTAAGAAAAAACGTCTCAGTATTGAATGGTATTACGGGTACTTTTTAAAGAATTTTTCATATAAAAATCTACAAAATGAAACCAAAAGATTTGCCTTTTCTACTGATTTTGAGGTTAGGTGTAGATATAGTATTACAGTGGGCCGCCGTTTATCGCGGTTAATCAGTTCCAGACTCTACCGCGATAAGTGAATTCTCGCGAAGTAGGATTTTTTATTTATAAATTGAATATTTTCGTAGTTAGAACATAGAAAACCTGTTTACGACCTTCTAAATACGGGTTTTAACATTCTTAGAGCCTTCTAGACATGATATAACAACCTTTAGTCACAACCTTTGCACTCGTATTGTTATTATTTTGCTATTAGACAAGAGCAAAGATGCTTCCGATGCGTAGTGATGTAGAAGCATGTATGAGAGAAACGAACTTGCGTGAGGCTGAGCCAAGGAGTGGTCGAGCGGCTGCTGCACCATTGAAAGATTTACGGGGGTGCTCGAATACATAGGCCTACAGTGCATACGTACAGTAATTTTAATTTTAATTGTAATACAGGGGTGTATAATTGACTCAGACACCCGAGCACACGCTGTATCATTTTCACTGTCTCGATTAACTTTTTAATGAATGTATTTGAAAAAAACGTGATACAGTGAAGCCGCGATAGAGTGAAGCTGCGAAAGTCGAAGCGCGAAGTGGCGAGGGACGACTGTGTTTATGTGATGTGATTATAGACGTCAATGGAAGAACTTCACTTAGATAGCAATACACAATTGTGTGTGTATACGTGTGTATAACACACTCTTGCAGGCTGTTCATATAACACCCATTATACATTGATCATTTTACATTACCTGACCATGATTGAGGGGAGAGAGATCATCCTCGTCGTCTCTCAGTTTTGAAAATTGTCATTCCTCCTCACATCCTTCTACACACACCATCCATAAGGTCATCGCTCCTCTCTCCACATCCCTCCTTCCTCGTCCATCCCTCCCTTCCTCCCTCCCTCCCTCCCTCCCTCCCTCACTTCTTCCCTGCTGTGTCCATCGTCCAGCCCTGGCTGATTTATCACTGCATAGATTAAGGGAGAAAATCAAAAGGACGGCCGGCATGTGTTCCTTATTTATCAGCAATGCGAATGAAAAATGAGCTCATCCCTCCGTCTCTCCCCCCTCTGTCCGTGCGAGCATATGGGAAGTGTTTTTAGGGGTCAGCCTCCGGCATCGGGCAGAGCCGGGGACGCCAGATGAGCGTAGTGTGGCCCCCGGGGTGACCGTGTGTATGTATATGTGTGTGTATGTGCCACTTCTGTTCTGGAAGCCTCTCACCTGCTTAGTGGTTGCTAGGGCCTGTGTCTGTCAGAACGACAGCCCGTTGTCTCGACGACGACAGTGGCGGAGATGGATGAAAAGAAGCGGTCCGGTGCGAGTCTTAATAGGCTCCGCTGGGAGTGAGGACAGTGGCATGGGGTTGGGATGTCACTATCTAAAAATACAAGAGAGAGCTTGCAAATCTGGTTTTAGCTAAACTGCATTTAATTTGGGTGAAATTACACAAATTTGATGCACTGGCAAAAAACTGGATGCATGGGCAAAATCGTGTGCCATGCAAAAGCCACAACAGAACTAATAGCAGTCCATGTGTATTGTTAATTTACTTTAATTGACTGATGAATGGAAAGATTAACACTAAGATGCAACACTTACCACAGTTAACTCACTTTTCAAACATATTCAAAAATGGCTCTTGCATTCGTGTTGTGGCTTTTACAATTCCTTTGTGAGTTTCTCATTTCTGTCGTAGCTTTTGCATTAGTGTTGTAGTGTTGCATTTCTACTGTGGTTTTTGCATTTGTGTGTTGGCTGTTGCCTTCTTGCTGTGGCTTTTATATTTGTGTTTTAGTTTTTGCTTTCTCACCGTAACCTTTGCATTTCTGTTGTGGATTTTGTGTTTGTTTTGTGGCTTTTGCCTTCATGTTGTGGCTTTTGCATTTCCACTGTGGCTTTTGTATTCATGTTGTTGCTTTTGATAGTGTAGTGATAGTGTAGTGAGTGATTATTTGTCATTGTGAACACACAGCACAACACACAGTGCACCACAACAAAATGTGACCTCTGCATTTAACCCATCCGTGAAGGAGCAGTGGGCAGCTAACAAGCGCCCGGGGAGCAGTGCTTGGGGACAATACCTTGCTCATGAGTACCTCAGTGGTAACTTTACCGGCCTTGGCTTCGAACCTGTGACCTTCTGATTATGGGGTGAACACCCTACGCTACCAACTGTTTTGCATTTAAATTGTGGATTTTGAACTAATCTTGTGGCTCCTGCATGTGTGTTGTGGCTTTTGTGTTACTGTTGTTACTGTTTACATTATTATTGTAACTTTTGCATTTGTTCAGTGGCTTTTTCGTTTCCACTGTGGCCTCTGAATTTTTGTTGTGACTTTTATCTTTCTGTTTATAAAATTCTGTTACAGCTTTTGCATTCTGTTGAATCCTCTCACCCACAGTTTTCTACTTTTCAGGTTGTTCTTTCCGTCTTTTCAAGTTTCCAAGCACTGACCAGGCCACCAAACCTGTCCACATATGACTGCTGGAATTTCAAACCCTTGACCAGCATCAAGCCAGCAAGAACCAGCAAGTAACCATCATCAAAAAGCATGATAAAATTTGACTTGGCTTCATGATTTTCCAGCAGGGCGCATATCAATGTCCTTCACTCCCGGCTTTAATAAGCGTCCCGCATTAGAGAAGTGTTACTGCAGAGGAATTGCAATTTGCAGATCTTTCTCGTCGCTGTGAGATTCTCGGCGTAATTAAGATGCGGCAGAGAGATCAGTGGGCCGAACCCCGAGCGCTGACGAAGAGAAAAGTGCAGAATAAGATGTTCCAGATATTACTATTCCGTACCAGCAGTTTGGATTGAGGATGCAGCCGCTGCAGCACGACGGAGAGTCTATTATGAGGTGTACTGAGGTGTGTGTGTGTGTGACTGAGAGAGAGAGAGAACAAGAAGAAAGTGGAAGAGAGAGAGGACAATAAGGGAGGGAAGTAGAGATAAAGAGAGAGAAAACAAGAGAGGGAGGAAGAAAGAAAGGGTGAGAGAAGGAAGACAACAAAAGAGGAAGAAGCAGAAAGAGCAAGAAAGATACAGACAGACAAATGAATAAAGAGAGAGCGGGTGAGTGTATGTGTGTATGTGTGTGTGTGTGTGTGTGTGAGAGAGAGAGAGAATGAATATGCATATTGTGTGTGTGTGAGTTTGTGCAGGTGTGTGTGTGTGTGTGTGTGTGCAGGTGTGTGTGTGTGTGTGTGTGTGTCAGTGTGTCTTCTCTCCTCTCCCTTATCAGCCATAAGTGATCAGTACCACACTCTGGCCTAGAGGGAGGATGCTATTAATAAGAGGAATTCTGCTCTCCTGCTCTGTTTTAGCTTCCTCTAGCCAGAGGCTACACACACACACTGTGGGAGAAAAACAACCCATTTATATTCTCCTGCTTCATACAGGCAGGAAGAAACAGTCTAATCCCAAGTCGGGTTTTCATCAGACTGTGGTCTTCTGCTGTGAATCGCTCCCAAACATCATCCTCAAGCACACACACACACACACACACACACACACACACACACTCCTCTAATCTCCTCAATGAAGTGTTTTAAAGGATACGCTCACTTAGAGAATATTGCAGTCTGCATCGGTTAATACGGCAGAGCAGCTGCACTGGGCTTCTTCTCTACTGGAGGAACATGCTTTAACCAGACCGTACCTTCCAACGTCCTGCCTCCCAAATGTTTTACTCAGTGAGCAAGTCAGTTCAAATACAGGAGTTGGGTTCCAGCAACACTGAAGAAACCAGCATATACCACTTCATGATGCTTAACTTCTCTGGTGATACTACTACCACCACCACTACTACTACTACTGCCACTACTACCACTACTACTACTACCCATTTTACTATTACTACTACCCTTACTTCTACTACTACCACTACTCCTACTACCCCTTTTGCTATTACAAACTGCTACTACTACACATACTGTTACTATTTCCCTTACTGTCACTACTCCTACTACTACTACTACTACTACCCATTTTACTATTACTACTACCCCAACTGCTACTACTACCACCACTACTGTTACTACTCCTACTACTACCCATTTTACTATTACTACTACCCCAACTGCTACTACTACCACCACTACTGTTACTACTCCTACTACTACTACTACTACCCATTTTGCTATTACTACTACCCCAACTGCTACTACTACCACCACTACTGTTACTACTCCTACTACCTTGTCTACTACTAACCCATTGCTATTACTACTACCCCAACTGCTACTACTTTTCTTACTGTTACTACTACCACTACTCCTCCTCCTCCTCTTACTACTACTACTACTACTACCCATTTTACTATTACTACTACCCTTACTTCTACTACTACCACTACTCCTACTACCCCTTTTGATATTACAAACTGCTACTACTACACATACTGTTACAATTTCCCTTTCTTTTACTATTCCTACTACTACTACTACCCCCATTGCTATTACTACTACTCCAACTGCTACTACTACCACCACCACTACTGTTACTACTTCTACTACCATGTCTACTACTAACCCATTGCTATTACTACTACCCCAACTGCTACTACTTTTCTTACTGTTACTACTACCACTACTCCTACTACTACTACTACCACCCATTTTGCTAATACTACTACCCCAACTGCTGCTACTACTACCCTTACTGTTACCAATATCCCTACTATTACTACCACTACACCTTTGCTGTTATTCCTACCTCGACTGTTACTACTTTTCTTACTGTTACTACTACAACTACTCCTACTACTGCTAGTACACCATTGCTATTACTACTACTCCAACTGTTACCACTACCCTTACTGTTACTACTACCACTACTCCTCCTACTACTACAGTACTACTACTCTTACTACTACTCCTACTACTACTACTACTACTACACCATTGCATTGCTATTACTACTACTTCAACTGCTGCTACTACCCTTACTGTTACATTACTACTATTCGTATTTCAACTACTTGTAGTACTACCCTATTTGCTGCCACCCTTGCTACTACTATTACTACCTATACTAACGCTGCTACTGCTACAACACCCCTCCTACAGCTACTACTGCTACCTCTACTTCTTGTACCTTCTAACCCTATTCCAACTGCAATTACTAGTACCCTCTACTACTATCACATATACACACATGTAATAGTGCGTGTTAGTATTTGCATATTTTTACAGCACCATACTTATACAGTTCTGCCTTGTTTCATTCACATGGAATGTTTTTAACAGTGATAATGAAGCCACATTCCCACTGCAACATTGCAGTCTCTCCCACCACACGGTGCGACATGGTGGTATGTGGTGACACACATCTGCCTTCTGACTGGGACCGACTTCATCTGCCAAAGAGCTGTCTACCTCTGCAGCTGCCTCCCAAATGAAATGCAGGGATTGTTGTGTGTGTGTGTGTGTGTGCGTTCACGGTGCGCAAATACGATTAAGGAAACATAAAACTCAGGCAAGTTCTTTCTGTGTCAAAGATTTGGCCACGGTTAAATCCACACACTCTTTCAGGAGAGGTTTCAACTGCACACTCTGTGTGTTTGTGTGTGTCTGCACAAATCTGTGTGTGTGTGTGTGTGTGTCCAAAACTGACTGATATCAATAGGCATTATTTACACCGCTGCCAAGTCCACAGCCCCACTGTGTATCCTCAGGCGAGATAAGAGTTTGGGCCCGACCCGGCCGTCAGCTCGATCAATCTGCAGAGTTATCGCCCTTTCCCCGGCTCTGCACCGATGGACCAGAAATGCCAGGACTTTGGCTTTTTCCTCCTGCTGCACTCGTCGCCTTCATATCCCCCAACCTCCACCTCCACCTCTGAAACTGGACTGGAAGAAGGGACTGGACCGGGCCAAGGCTGCAGTCTGCACTCTCAGAGCCAGTTCACACTCCTCTGATCTCCTCTTTTTTGTCCAATGCAGCCTGGTTACTGCTACCACTACTACTTATTACTGCTACTAATTTTAATACTGCTAACTTTACCCTTACTTCTACTACTACAACTAACCTTTACTGCTCCTGCTTCTACTACTATGATTACAGCTACTTCTACTACAAATGTATTACTAATGAATATATGATTACTACGTCTACTACATCGGTACGGCTACCACTAATACTGCTACTATCAATACTTCTTACCCTACTGTTCCACTTACTGTTACTACCAGCTCTTACTACTACTGCTTCAAAGGCTACTATTATTACTACCGTTGCTACTCCTACCATGTCTTATGCTGTTACTACCAGGTTTAAATACTATTAACATTACTAACATGCTACATCTAATTTTACCCCTTCAACCATAACAACAACTACTACTACTATAATTACTAATCTTACTGTTAGTACCTACTACTTACTACTAGTTTATATTTAATGCTCCATTTCTAGTTTAAAGTGTATATTTTTCTATTCTATTTATATATTGTTTATTCTATGTCTCTTACTTGTTCTTTGTTCCTTGTTAATTGTTGTTCGCACTGTGAAAGCTGGAGCCATGTCGTCTCATCTCGCTGTATCTCACCTGTACAATACTGTGAGAATAAAGTTTACTTTGACTTTGACTTTTTATTCCAACTGCTATTACTGTCCTACTACATTAGTATTAGTACTATTACTACACCCACTAATGTTACTACCCCTGCTGCCATTGCTTTTACTACTAATTCTATATTATACTACTACCTCACTACCCCACTATTATAAAACTACTGCTACTTATAATATTACGTCTACCTCTGCTACTGCTAACCCTACTGCTATTGCTATAAAACTATTACACCATTACTACCACTATTATTGTTACTACTGATTCTAATACTACTGCTTCTGCTGCTGTACTACCACCATTGCTGTAACAGTATCACCATTACTATTATGACTACCCCTACTACTACTAGTACTACTACTACAAACCGTACTGCTACTGCTTCTACTACTAAACTTATTAATTCTATACTACTACACAAGTCATATTACTCTTACTATTAGTACTACTACTACTACTACTACTACATTTACTAACCCCATTGCTACTGCTTCTACTGCTATACTGTTATTATTACTACAAAACTACTTCTACTCATTCTACTTTAACTTTTACTACTGCTAACCTTACTGCAATGGCTTCTACTACTATATGTTAGTACTATACTTTACTATTACTAACCCTTCTACTACTGCTATTATCACTGTTACTGCTGCTACTGATATTTACTATTATTATGCTGAAACTTAAGCTCTTTTCTCCCTCCTGCACCTGTCGCCTCTGCCTTGGCCTCCGATACCGGCCAGAAGGGACCAGGCGGGGCCGAGGCTGCAGACCGCACTATCAGAGCCGGGTCACGCTCCTCTGATCTCCTCTTATCTTGTTTTCCTGTCACATCCAGTCGAGCTGGAGGAATTTCAAAACAGACCACATCAGCATTACCCAGGCGGGTCGCATCAGTGGCGCTGAGCCGCGGGACTCCTGAGTGGAGAGAGTGACAGGATAAAAAAAAGGGAGAGGGTGAGAGAGAAGGAGAGGAAGATGGCTTCACCTGTGCAGGTAGAATACTGAACACTTGCCCCGCGCTCCACTGCCGGAGCCTCGGGTTTCAAACCCAAGCGTTTTTATCCCAAAATCCTTTCAAAACCAGCAGACTGCTGGGTGGAATTTTTTTTTTTTTACGCCAAGGTTGTCTCCGTCCGTCTCACCCCGAATCCTCCTTTCCCTTTGGCGCAAGGCTGATATGATTTGAAAGGCTTTGCTGGGAGTGAGAGATGGAGATAAAGATAACAAAAGAGACACACACACTCTCACACACACACAAACAGAAAGACGAGAACAGACAGAGAGATGGAAAGAGGGGAAACTGGAAGCTTGTGCGTGTCTGAATCCGTGCATTTCGGCTCTTTATGGGGACCAAATGTCCCCGATGATGAGAGGAAGGCACAACGATATTTGACAATGTGATGACATTTTGCCGGATCCCGTGAGAATTCTCCAAATTGCAACTTCTGTTTGAAAAGATGAAAGAAGGAAACGATTTTTCCTTTGTTGCTGAGGTTAGATTTAGGTGTCTACACAGAACAATTGGCCTACAGTAATGCCTATATCAATGCAAATATCCCACACAGATTTGCAAATGTTGTTTTGAGCACTGTGTACTTGTACTGTGTATGGTCAATTTAATCAACATTTACTCGCTACTTGACTGAAATTGTAATGAAACGTAATATACTTTTTACTCAAATGCATTGACAAAAAGAATCAATTTTAACCCTAATTTTGTGTGCAGTATTGGAAAAATCTTTGACAGCTGCAGACGTTTATGTAACTGAACTAAATTCTTAACCTGGAATACCTCCAATGTGGTAACTATATGTCAACAATTTAGTTAGTTTATCCTTGTGTCCCCTCATGCTTAGAACGGTCAGTCACAACATCTTGTACACAACACCAGCTTCATTTTCAGATTTTTCCCTTTTTAATATGAGCACGAAATGGGATATTGGATCACTCGTTGTTACATTTTCTATTCTGGTTTTGGAATTGAATATTGAGGAAATTATTATTTTTGAAATTTGGCTTTTAGTTTTCGACTGGAAAAGCTAATGGCACATGGATTCATTCATCTTTTACAGTACGAATCTCAGGTGCTTTCTGCACCTCTGATGAAGGTTGCGATTGAGTGGTTGCAGGTTGAGGTTGTTGCTCCATGTGCTTCGTTCACATTGTGGTGTTTTATCGTCCGTTTGCGTTACAGCTCTCTGAGTAGACAGCAACGGGAGGATTCTGCGTCCTCCCTTCATGACCATTTGACCTGCACTGTACCGTAACCGTACGGAGGAGAGGCCGTGATTTCTTTTTCTAGACGAATAAAGGCATGCGAGGTTGCGTGTTCGCCATGTGGTTCGAATTCCTGAGTTTTTACAAGCGGCGAAGCTAGACTTCTGTTCCAGACGGCAGCGATGGAGAGCATGGGCCGGCCGTCTCTTTTCCCCGTCTTACGTTAAGGATATTTTTTTCCTGGTTTTTCCTCCCTCTAGGTCTGAATGAATTGCACGCCTGTCTCCTACCTTTCTCCTCCCTTTCTCCTCTCCTGAAAGCCTGCGGGAGTCTGATACAGAATTTATGAGCAGCGAAGCACCTTACTCTAATCTGATGCAATTGGTGTGGTGTGACTTGTTATTCCCACAAACATGCCCAGATACACACAAGGCCACACAACACACACACACAAATGTTACTACTCTTCACCATGAAAAGCAGCTAAATGAACGTGTTCAGTAGATGTTAGCGTAACGTTTGGGTGTTCGCACCATGATCAGAAGGACACCCGTTCGAACCGCAGGACCAGTAAAGGTATCACTGAGGTACTCATGAGTCCCCAAGCACTGCCCATGTTAGCTGCCCACTCACTGCTCCTTCACGGATGGGTCAAATGCAGAGGTTGTAGTGCACTGTGTTCTGTGCTAAGGTGTGTTCACAATGACAAATAATCACTCGCTTTCATTTTTCACATTCACTGGTCCTCAATCACCAATATTTTCTCACATTTGTTAGTAAGAGAGTTGATCAATTACACAACTGTAGAACTGGAGAAAACACAATTAGCTAATGTTTTGCACAAAAATCCATGCAATAAAATTTGTGCAAGAGTGTATTTTCAAAAGTTCCATTCTTATCTAGGAACAAATTTTAAATAAGAAAACATTGGTCACAATCTTGGGTAAGTGAGTTTTAACAGCAAATTTCTTCTTAAGAACGGTCGGTGAATGAGGCACAATGTCTTCTCAAAGGAAACTGCTCGCCTCGTACTCCTCCTGCTCCTCCTCATCCTCTGGCTGGACGCCCCTTTGTTCTGGTAAAAGGGGCACAAGCTGGTGGCACACACACTCAGTTCGTCACCTCATACACACTTTACAGCTAGCGAAACAAAGCCATGCATCGAGGTCGAGGTTTCGGGAACATCTCGTTCATACTTCATTCATCGGTGCTTCTGGTCTGTACTTTCTCAATGAGAATCTCTTTATCCATCTCTCTCCCTCTCCCCCTCTCTCTCTCTCTCTCACTCTCTCCCAGCGTGTTTGCCATCTCGCCAGCTGTTCGTCTCTTCACCTATAGGGGGAGCCCCAGCCTCACTGTGGATTGATCACCTTCTGGGCTTGGTTAAGGGGCTTCTTTTTTTTCTTTTCAGACTGTCTGTACGTTCCCAAAAAGGAGCTCGTCTGTCGAAGAATCTCTTAAAATGGAGGAGTGAAAAGGCAGAGGATTTCACGGACTGAGTCACAAAATGTACATGGATGTACCACCGTCAGAACGGGAGCTCGCGTTCTAACAGAAATGACAACACGAAAGACCACGGTAGTCAAACGGTCGCTTGCATCGTTCACTGCTTCCATCCATGAAATGCAAGGTGATGCTTCTCAGGAAAGGAAAAACGTAATTAGGTTTTACACTTTAAACATCTGCTCTATCTGATATATATATATATGTACAGATATGTGTGTGTGTGTGTGTGTATGTTAGGGATGCAACTTCCAGTCCAAATAGACTCAAAATGACTTCTGTATTTCTTCATTTTCAATTGATCAGATTTTTCAATTTTATGGTAGAGAGTAATCAATAGGAAAGAAGAATTATAAAAATGTGTTCGTTGTCAAAAAAAACAAAAACAAAACTATATTCTGATGGAGCTGAAAAAAATCTGATCAAGTGAAAATGAAGAAATACTGAAGGGTACTTTTGGGCAACTTTGAACCAATTTGGACTCATTTTGGCTCAAAATATTCTGCTTTTGCATTCCTGGGAGAGAAATACATTTCCCACAATCCCCCACATGCCACTTGGAGCTATGTCACCATAAAGCGATGGGCTCGCTGAAAATGTCAATAAATGGCTGTATTGTGAGTAGAACGCTGGTTGTTATGGTTAGTTATCAGCTAAAATATGAGTTTTGTCTATAATAAAGGGGGATATTTGACTGAACTGTAGTGTATACACACACACACACACATATATATATAATATATATATATATACTATATATATATATATATATATATATATGTATATGTATATATATAGTTGTTAATAAGCCATTTATTCTTAAACCCACTTTTACAAAAGATTCTGACATTTGTTTTTCTTATTTAAGATTTGTTCTGAAGTCTGAACACATTCCTAGAAACAGTGAGAAACACTCTTACATAAATTTTACTGCATTGAAACATTGGCTAAATGTTTTTCTTCCATTCTAATGTGATATTACACAACTTAAATGTCTTAACAACAGAATAAGGTAAGAATATGTCGGTGAATGAGGTCCATTGTTTTAAGCTTTGGTGTTTGCTTTCGCCTCAGGAACCGAAACACATCTTCCTTAAAAATAGATATTTTTGTCCCCCTCCAGCTCCTGAGCTCTTGCACGGTTTATATAACAGTATATATTTTATGCCAACCATCGGCGTAACGCTCTCAATGATTTCGTAGGCGTGCCAAGCTAAAGTGGCTTTGCACACATCACCGGAAATGATGGATTGTCTGTTTAGGTCAGCTGTATTAAAAAAATTGTGAAATTGCTCGATTTGTTCGGCTGCCTGGTCAGTACACTTGGACTGAGGGCTGCAGAACCGTGACTCTTCGCTGAGGAGACTTCGGAGGCTAATGGACACGGGCGGGAGATCTCGTGTTTGTAAGTGTCTGCTGGAATTTAAGCAAACTATGTCAGCTTTAGGCTTCTAGTGAAATATTCCAGCTCCGTTACGTCTTACTCTATCATTATGAACATTCAGCGCACCGCCATAAATATGATCAAAGCACTCAGACTGCAAGCTATGCATAGAAAATACAAATTTCAGTTGCCATCACCTTCAAAGATCTCCAGAGTTTAGGCTGACGGCTCATCTGAAAATGTTTAAATGAATGCAAGCAACTTTCACTATAATTTATGTGTTTTGAGAGTAACAACCCTAATAGTGGTAACAAGTGATTTTTGGCCTGTTTTAAAGATAAAATTACTATAAAAAATACTACACTTAAGATGTGTTTCCTGTACAGCATCACATAGGATAGAAAACTTCTACACAGGAATAATATGATCTCCAATAATTCATACACATTGGTCTGATTTCCCCAGTTACTCCTGTTATAACGTCTGCTTTCTGCATGCATTTCCTTCTGCATCTTAAATTATAATTACAGCAGTTCCTATGTTTCCCATTTTGTTTCATAAAACATGAACAGAAAAATGTGTATAATAAGCTAAGCGGCTCTGGGAAGCTCTGGCTAAATGAGCAATGGTTCATACACAACTTCAACACGACACTGGGTGGCGCGGTGGTTAGAAGACTGCCGCCTTGCAGTGAAAGGTCGGGTTCGGCTTACGTAGGGGGGGCCTCAGAGGGCCAACACGCTATTGAATTACGCTACCTACTACCCCTAACATCTGACTACAGAATTGTCACAAATTGTGTCCTGATTCCAGTCGTGAAATTGTCCAACTTTGAGTTATTAGGCTAAAGACCTGAGTTGTGGTCGCATTTAATTTACGGAATTTTCTGCATCAACAAGCTAGCTAAAGCTGACACCAGCTAAAGGGTTAAACTACTAGCAGTGTCGGTGCCTGTTATCTTTATGGCATTAGACATAAGCGTTACCTATTTAAAATTCTTTTTGTAACATGAAATTACAAGCCAAAAAGTTGCAAAAGATTTAGTAAATGAGGGACATTGATATAGCAATGACTTCAATCATCAGGATTTATCCTTGAGCATATCATAAAATTTGCATTAGTAGAATTTTTCATTCAGTTTGCCACATATCTTGCTGAAAATGTCTTGTGCCTTTCACAGAAAAAATGAATCTCATCATTTACTTTTCATAGTGTGGTCCCTGAGGTTAGTCGCGTAAACTGCTAAAATGCATCTCTCACCACATCTCTATTCCTCTAAGCTTCCAGCCCCGTTTACAGCCGTTCAAGTTAATCTGACTCATTCCTTCTGGATATTAAAGGCTGCACTTTGGGAAACAGAGCGTTGGTTCAGCCTTCATAGCGATTTTCACCAGCTGTTGCTAGGCGACCAAACAAACTTTATCGAAGTTTGCTATAAATTGAGTTGTGAATGCAAAAGGTTATAACGAAAGTGTGGAAGGAACATGGTGCACCGAATCCATCATTTTCTGTTTCTTTACCGTGCGGATGGTGAGATTAATTTAATACGTGACTGCGTTCCGACGTCAAAGATATATAGCGTGAGCTCACAAGCTACCTTTCAATTAGCGCTACAGCCATTCTGCTCAGTCCAGTCTCGCAAACTTTCTAGACTGTGAATGGAAGTCTCTCTGGAGAAGAGCGTCTACTAAATGCCATAATGTAAATCAGATCCTCCAGAGTTTCGCAATTTTGTGGCGCCAACTTTTAAGGCAAATTCAGCCGGTCCCTGCAAATTCATTGTGACCTTGCAATTTTGACTCATTACCGCAACTTTTCCGTTTTTGACAAATCGTTGTCGTTTTTCCTAGCGTTGAGCTATATTCACTTCCTTGTTAGGTTAGGAAGATGCAGTGATAAAATGCCTGAAATTTACTTTCAAAAATAACGAAATGGTGGTTTTGTCAGTCAGTCATTATCTGAACCACTTAATCCCTATCGTGGTCACGGTGGGGGCCGGAGCCTATCCCGGGACCATGGACTTGCTGGGCAGGCACTAACACGCCGCAGGACGTGTAGTGGTTTTGTTCTCTTCGTTTTCATTAATTGTTAACAAAAATATTACAAAGGGAAAAATGGTTACTTCTTTCCCCAACTTTGACTTGCTCCATAACTTTATTGCCATAAAAGCAGCCTAAACATCGCCAATGCATTTTCTTTTTAGAAAAGCTGCCGCAAAATGAGACATTTTAAGCTGCAACAATCTCAAGAATAGGCCTGTGAAATCCTGGAGGGACTTGTAAATGTAAAATAGATGTTGTGACTCTTTCTGCAGTGTTTTTGTCATCGAGGGAACTTTCCCAAACACATCACACATCACATCTGGGGAGCTTTTTGCTTCCATGAGGCATGGAGCAGACTGAATTTGTAATGACAGTTCGTACCAATAGGACAAACGTTTGTATGAGGCGTGTGGCTTGAAGGCGAGATCATATTCAATCAGGTTTACAATGTATTTTCTGGCATACCTGCTGTGTGTTATTGAATTACTGTCTTGCTCGTAGCATGCAGGTTGGAGGCATCTGAAAACTTGTGTCAGGCCTGCAGTGTTGCTGAATGGCCTGCGATGCTGTGGAAGTCCCCATCTCTTCTCTCTCCTTGCTATCAGCCCTCTTCTGTCATTCTTTCCTAAACATTCTGAATTCGCTGCTGCTTCAGTCGAACTGAAGTGTGTAAAGTGGAAATCGCACAATGTAAGACATTTTCAGCTTGTCTTGCTGCCTGATCTGCAGATGGATATATGTATGTGAAGACAAAAAGTTCACTGTGTTTCATAAATCTTGGTGTGATCTTCAGCTTTTGTGTATTTGTGTAAACTAGAAGTGGGCTAAAATATTTTTACTTATTTTTATTATCAAATATTTGCTTGTGTGTTCAATCTTGGAAGTTATTCTTTAAGCCACAAACTGCTTGGGTTAAAAGTTACAACAACTACAGTTTACGCCTGTAATGTACTGGGGAAGTTGGTAGTGTAACAGTTAGTGGTCCCCGTGATCGGAGGGTCGCCAATTCAAGTCCCGGACCAGTAAAAGTACCACTGTGGTACTCATGAGCAGGTACCATCCCCAAGCACTACTCCCTGCTCACTGCTGATCTCTTTCTAACTCTTTCTCTCATTTTCTATCTATCACACACATTTCGACTAATCAATCGTTATCTCTCGCTTTCTCTCTCGCTTTCTCTCTCTATCTCTCTTTTTCTGTCTCCCCCACAACACCTTTTCTCTTCATCTCTCCGTTTCTTTCTGCCTCTCTCTCCCTATTCCTTTATCTCTCTCACATGCCTTTATCACTCCTTTTCTCTCTATCTCTTTCCCTCTCTCCATCTCTCTCCCCCATGCCTCCCTACTTTCTCTCTATCCCTCCCTCTATTCACTTAATCACTTCATATCTCTCTGCATCTCTCTTTCTCTTCATGTCTCCCTCACGTTCTCTCTATCCCTCTATCGCTCATTTTCTATCTCTCCCACATCATTTCACTTATCTCTCAGTATCTCTCTCCATTTCTCTATTTTTCTGTCTTTCCTTTCCTCTTCTCTCTCTCTCTATTCCTTTATCTCTCTTTCTCTGTGTCCTCAAGCTTACCTTTTATCCTCCTTTTCTCTGTTCTCCTTCTCTTTGCCATTCCCTCTTGCTTTCTCTCCCTCTCTCTCACATATTTTTCTCTCCATCACTCTTTTTTCTCTTTTGCTCTGCTTTCTTGCTTTCTTACTCTTTATCTGTCCCGCTCTCTCCCTCTTCCTAGCCTCCTTCTCTATCTCTCTTTTTTTTCTCTGTCCCTCTTTTGCCCCCTCTTTTCTCTAGTGAGAGGGGGATATCTGGCTGCTGCCCAATTTACAGACACTGTATCGTAATTGCTTTTTGTTGGTGCAAAAGAGAGGAAAAAATCCCTCCACAAAGTGGATCCCTGCGACGCTCCCCTGTTGCCTCTCTCTCTCTCTCTCTCTCTCCTCCTTTGTGTATGTGTGTGAAAGGGCATGTAAAAGTCTTTGGGAGGCACTCATTAACTACTGGGCAGTTTAGCATACTCTTTTAGCGCTCCCAGTCAACCACGTTTTGTTTTTTCATTTTTCACGTGCCTTTGTCACGCATGCCTCCCCCCGAAATCTCACCCCTCTACCCCACTCCCCACCCAAATCTCACCCCCACTCCCACCGCCTCCTGGTCTCCCGCCTGCCCTCTTCACCCCCGCCTCCCCGTTTGATTTCATTCAGAAGCCGCAGTGGCGCTGCGATGCTGAGACATTCGGCCCGTGGAGAGGATCCCAGCGCTGCTGCTCAAACTTAAACAAATGCTAATTTTTTCTCTCTCTTTCTTTTGTATTTTCGCCTCGTCGAGGGCCGTGTACGCAACATTTTGCCGCATTGCTCACGATAATTCGAGGTGTTTACAAATTGGCATAGGAAACTGAAAACATACAGAAAAGTACAGAGAGAGATTTTGTATGATCAGATTACAGATTTTTCTGGAACATTTTTTAAAAAGAAAGCTGACATCATCTGGACGAACAAATTCCAAATTTGGTGTGTACAAGTTGAAGCTTATGGCCTCTGTAGGTGGAAAAGGGAATGCTAAGCTAATTGAAGTCATATTGCATGCACTTAAACATCTGATTTTCTGTAAGTCATAACCTCAAGCCAGTACATGGTGAGACAAGAAAGAGGTTCTGTGGCTTTGCCAATAACTTTTGCAAATGTTGAACGAAGTTGAAAATTCTTTTACTGTTAATTTCACAGAATTGCATTTGCATCAAAACGGATGCACCAAAACACCATAAATGTGTAGGTACAATACCTAGCAAAATCCCAAACATTGTTAAAAAATAGCCTGGAGCAAAGTGTCATTAATGATGTAATCAACCAGAGGTATTTACAACATCGTGACAGAGTCTAGGTAAAATTTTCCAACTTGTAATTGAAATTTGTAACCATCATCAAGAAGAAATACTCTAACATTACTGCGAAATATACATACATACCAAATAAACTCGCATACCAACATAGTTGTTCTGAATGCACTTACAACATTCATTCATGCATTATCCGAACCGCATAACCCCAACCGGGGACGCGGCTGGGACTGGAGCCTCTACCGGGGACCAACACTGGGCAGGTGCCAACACACCACAGGGCACACACACTCACACAGTCACATTCACGCCTTACGGGTCAATTTAGAGTCACTACTTAACCTATAGTGCACGCTTTTGGAGGAAACCGGGAGGAAACTGGAGCATCCCTTGGCAAACCCGTACGAACACAAGGAGACCCGGGGATCGAACCTAGGACCTTCTCACTGTGGGGCAGCAGAGCTAACCACTGCACCACTGTGTCGCCCCCTGATTTCCATTTCCATTGCATGCCTGTTTGGGCAAACATAAACGTATTGGCTTTTCCATCTATTCTACATTTGACTTTGGTAAATACTATGTCGATGTCTTAAAATTCTTAAGAACAAATTTAAGAAAAATACTTTGAAAATATTGGTGAATGATGTCCAATGTGCTTCTGAATGCGTTAATATTTTTTAAAACAACGTCTCGAGTACTCAGGTAAATTTGACGTCACAATTTTAGACGACACTGTGGTTAGTGCTGTCATCTAACAACAAGAAGGTCCTGGGGTTGGATGTGGGGTCTCTGTGTGGAGTTTACCTGCCCTTCCCTTGTTCACGTGGCTTTTCTGTGGCTGCTACAGTTTCCTCCCACAGTCCAAAAGCATGCACTATAGGTTGATTGGTTACTCTAAATTTCCCCCTAAATGTGTGTATGTGAGTGTGTGTGCGCCCTCTGGTGTGTTGATGAATACCCAGGGTTGGTTGCCGCCTTAGAGCCAATGTTCCAGGATATGATCCTGTCCCTGCAACCGTGATAGGGACAGAGTAGTTCAGATAATGAATGAATGAATGAACGAACTTTCACTTGTATTAAAGTATTGTTTGATGTGAAGTGTCTGTATTTTGACTCAAGTTGTGTGTTGCTCCCTGAGTGTCATGCACACTACCTAACGAGACCGGCGCTAGGACCCGGGGGTGGTCGGGTGCGGTTCAGGAAGTATAAAAGGAGCCATATTGTTGTGGCGCATTGCTCTGTCATTGAGTCAACCAGCCCACCTTCCAACTCTGCTCAGCTTCATTCGTGAGTACTCCGATTATTTGGTTCATCTCCCTGATAGAGTGTGTGTCTGTTAGAAGGCGGGTTCTTGTGGAAATCCTTGCTCTTTGTGTAACATCCTGCCTACTCACGCTCTCAGCCGCGTTTAGGTTAACCACCACGCTACACGGACTAACATATAGCAGTCTGCTATATCCTAACCAGATCACTGGCAGACTGTGAGCGTTTGGCATTCGGTTCAAATCCCAATCAGATCACTCTCCGAATCGTGAAGCGATCCGACAGCCGCCTAACTTGGCCGCTTGAAGATTTTTAACGTCGGCCTTTCTTGTCATATCCTAACCAGATCCCTGACACTGAGAAATATTCGGTATAGCAATCTAGTGTCTGTTTTCTGCAAGACTTTTAAAACATGCTGTAATGTAGCAAAACGTCCATATTTTTGTGCTACCCTTCAGTTGGGTCAGAGTGTGCTGGCGCAGGAAATGCCGAATTTAATCACAGAACTGGGACGTGACAACCCAGGAGAGGAAATGCTATCACATAGAGTTAGCATGTGTAAAAAACTGCCTTGCAGCAAGCAATTTTCCAGAAAATTATCTTTAAAGAATGTCATACTGTCCCTGTTGTCTGCTGTCGAATGTGAACTTGACTTGTGTGTGTGTGTGTGTGGAGAAAAATATTTTTGTGATCTTCTGCAAGCCATACAAGTGGTAGCGTAATGGTCAGAGAGTTGAACCCGTGATCAGAGTGTCAACAGTTCAAATCCCGAACTGGTAAAGGTGCCACTGAGGTAGTCGTGACTCAAGAGCAGGGTACCGATCCCAAGCACGAGCACTGCCAAAAAGCTGTCCAGAAATGCTCCTTCACAGATGGATCAAATGTTGTGGCACACTTTGTGCTGTGCTGTATTCACAATGACAAATAATCACCCAAATTTACAAAAGTTTCTTAATTCCCCTCCTGCTCCTTAGCCCCCTTACAGTGATGGGTTTGAGTTACACAACTGCACACTCACATTAGACCTTAAGACAGAAATCAAGTCGGTCTTTAACACACTCCCGTTCATTCGTTCTGTCTGGTTCAGCCACACGATTCTCACACACTCTCTCTCTCACACACCAATGAAAACTGCTTCATTATTGAACCCAAGCTATCAGTTACAGCGCTCATGCTCCCAGAGTCTCTAGGCAGCGTCTTTATTATTTAAGAGAGCTATTTTGAGTGGAGGTTTAATTGTGTGTTTTATTTCTGGGTTAAAGGTCAGCCAGCGTGGGACAGTCGTTTACGGAACTCTCCGAAAAATCACTTCAGTGTCAACAACGTTACAGCACCAGTGAAAACAGCAAACCCAGTGAAATGCACATTGAGAGCCGCTCCAAAACCTCCAACCACTCCTCCAAGTATCAACCAAAACTGCCCCACGTACACCCCAACTCTGCCCCATAATCCCCCCAAAAAGTGCCACAATTCACACACACGCACACACACACACACACACACAAACTCTGCCCATATAAACGTCCTCCCCTTAAAGTGCACCAATTTTCATCCCACATACACACAAGTTTGCCCCTTTAAATCCTCCAAAAGTGCCCCCTTTACGCGCAAACGCACACAATTCTGCCCCTATAAACACCCCAAAAAGTGCCCCCACTGCCCCCCAACACCCTCATACCCTTTTATCTATGTTTACTCATTTGTTCACTCAGTTGGTCCCACTTTAGCTTTATCAGTCCTCTCTAATCTGTGTGTGTGTGTGTGTATGTACATATGCTGTGTGTGTGTGTGTATGTGGATTCTTTTATGTTTCCTTGCATCGAATCACATTCCAACAGATCTGACTAACTGACACACTCTCTTGACGACGGGCCACATTAGCCCACTTTTCTATTCACCGCACAAACAAGCTGCCGAAATGAAAGCGAGTGTGTGTGTCTGTGTGTGTCTTCGTGTGTGTGTGATTTTCCAGATTACTGTTTCATTGTAGTATTTACTCCACTTCCATTGTGGGAGGAGGATTTTTTTTTTTTTGCTCGTTCCTTCCCTTCCTGGAATATTTTTGAATTCTCAACGCAGCTTTGTAACTCCTCAGCCGTCTCTGCTGTATATCTGTTTGCTGTTGCGGCTCAAAATGCAAAAAAAGAAGAGAGAAACCCACAGTAATTTGCCTTTGGGGTGCAGTTTAACACACAACCACATCACAATCATTTTGATGCATTTCAAGTTTTGGGGCAGATTTTTCTCTCACGCTGAAGTGGAAACAAGTCGCGCCGCAGCACGAGGACAAACATGACAGTTTTGAAGAATGTAAATTCTAACGATAAATCATCCCATTACCAGCTGTTTGAAGTGAACAGACCTCCCCGTCAGGGATTAGAAATGTTGTGTTTTTCATTTTGGTTCTTTCGCAACAGAAAGATGATTTTTCCATTATGTTCCAGTCTTTCATCATCTCTCGTCTAAGTAACAACCCTGGATAGAATGTGATTAAAGGATGGTTAATAACACCGGGACTCATTGACCAATATATGGGCAGTCGGTAGCATAACGGTTAGGCTAGTTCAAAGAGGGATAGATCAAAGGGTCACCGGTTCAAGTTCCAGACTGGTAAAGGTGCCATAGAAGTGCCCATGAGCATGGTATCGTCCCTAAGCACTACTGCCCGGGTGCTGCTAAAAAGCTGCCCACAGCTCCGTCATGGATGGGTCAAATGCAGAGGTCACATGTCATTATGGTGCACTGTGTGCTGTGGGGTGTTCACAATGACAAATAATCACTCACTCCTTAAATTTGTTTATAAGAAAATCGAATTTGTAGATTCTGTTCTTTCTTAAGGATAAAACCCAAGAAGAAAACGTTGTGGAATATGTGACCCTCCACAGCAAAACCAGTCACTTGTCGCAACAGAGGTTTCCGAGAAAAACGACCGTTTATGTTGTGTGGCGTAAAATTTTGGATTTTTTGTTTTTAGTATTTTGAAACAGTGGAAGGTCTATGAAAAACTCTTTCCATCCTAAAAACATGACTTTCTTGAGGTGAGGAATTCAATTCAGCAGAATGTTCAAAGTTTCTGTTTTGACCGCTCTACTTCAATATTTACAGCAAATCCACTGGTTGACTAGCATGAAGATATTTCTCCGGAATCCATCTCCATCTCCCGAGTTACTACCTAACGCAGGTAGGCTATCCGTGTGGCTGTGAATGCAGCGTAGGCTACCGTAAGTACAAACTGCGACCGCACCAAGCGTCTGTGAGTGCTACGTCGATAGTCAACTTCAAAGGCAGATTTCTCCGTTTCTCACTTGGCGTGACAGGAGAAACCCGACTCATTTGAATGTTGATATCTCAGTCATATGTCGTCCGATTCATTCGATATAGGTATCGTTTTGAAGGTGGATTTATGCCCTTTCATGAAAACATGAAAGGCCATAAATCCATAATAACTCAATTTTGAAAATTTGCGACAAGTGACTTATTTTGCCGTGGAGGGTCACATATCGGAATCTTGTGAAACCTGTAAGTTAGTTTTTATAACAAATTTCTTCTTATGAACAGTTAATAAATAGGAATTAAAAACTTTTAATACTAGGGGAGTGATGAGATCTTGTGTCACAAGATCTCACAAGATTAACACATTACAATAATTCTCATCGAAGTGAAAGCTGTCTCACAAAATAATATGCCATTTTTCTGCCCAAATCTGGCACCTATACGCACTCAACTCATTGCCACTAAATGTGTGGAAAAAAACAGTCTTGGAGGAAGCTGATTGGCTGAACACACCACAGCACAGCACAGCACACAGTGCACCACAACCAAATCTGACCTCTGCTTTTAACCCATCCGTGAAGGAGCAGTGGGCAGCTGACAAGCGCCCAGTCAGTTGATTCACTAAATACACATTTTTACACTTGACTTTTTATGTCTTTCAGTCAAATCCCAGTCATACTGTGTGTTTCATTAATGGAGATTTCTTTAAAATAGCGTCTCGTTCTCATGAAGCATCTTGTCTTGTGAGCTTGTGAGCCTGCAGGTCAAATTAGCCAGCAGAATTCCCATCATGACCCTGAGCTTTGACTTGCTTACTAGCAGTGAGATTCACAGCCTTACTGCAGAGGAGAGCTGGAGTGAAAGAGTGAACGAGGGAGAAAGCGAGTGAGAGTGAGGCAGAGAGAGTACATTGATTTCATTAGGGGGATGTGTGGAGTGTATTATTGGATGATAACTGCTTCATAGGAGGTCAACAAGAAATCAATATGAAATTACATTAGCAGCTGGAGGTTTACGAGTGCGAGCCTCCCACTGAGAGAGAGAGAGACGGAGAGACGGAGAGAGAACAGAGACTGAGTCTTTTGGGATGATAAGAGAACAAATGTGGGATTAAACATGACCCTGTCTGTCACTCTGTGGTATGTGGGTGTGTGTGTGTGTGTGTGTGTCTGTGTGTGTGTGTGTGTGTAAAAGAAAAAGCAAGAACAAGCGAGAGAGAGAGAGAGACAGAGAGAGAGAGAAACTAGACTTTTCACACACTTTATTCAATCTCTTTGATCTTCAAATACAATCTTGCAGACTTTAAAATGTGTCACTGTTCTAGATGTAGAATTTACATTTTGAGAGAGAGAGAGAGAGAGAGAGAGAGAGAGAGAGAGAAGAGAAGAGAAGAGAAGAGAAGAGAAGAGAAATACAAAGAACAACAGACAGGCAGAGAGAAAGGTAAGTAGAGACACAAAGAGAGAGGGAAGGGGTAAGAGATATAGGGTTAGAGTGAAACAGAGAAAGAGTAAGACAAGAGAGAAAGTTAAAGACTTAGAGTTAGAAACAGAATAAATAATAAGAGGGAAAAAAACAGGGTGAGAGAGAGAGAGAGAGAGAGAGAGAGAGAGAGCAGGATAAAGAAATAAATAGGGTTGTGGTTAGAGAGGGAGTAAAAACTAAGATAGATAGATAGATAGATAGATAGATAGATAGATAGATAGATAGATAGATAGATAGATAGAGCAAGAGTGATAAAGTTAAGGTAAGAGACAGAGAGAGAGATGAGTAAGAAACATAATGTCAGAGTTAGAGAAAGGAAAAGAGAAAGAGAGAGGGAAAGAGAGAGCAGACAAATGGAGGAATAACAGGTAACAAACAAAATGGAAATCAAAAAGAGAGGAGATCAAGTACATAGATAGATAGATAGATAGATAGATAGATAGATAGATAGATAGATAGATAGATAGATAGATAGATAGAGCAAGAGTGATCAAGTTAAGTTGAGAGACAGAGAGAGTGAGAGAGAGAGAGAAAGAGAGAGAGAGAGCGTAGAGGCAGAAAGAAAGTAAAGAATGGAAAAGAGAAAAAGAGAGAGATGCAGAGAGAAAAGGAGTGATGAAAAAATAGAGAGAGAGATTTAGAGAGAGAGCGTATGGTTAGAGAGAGATAGAGAATAGCATTGTTTAGTCACCATTGTTGCTTGTACTCGGTGAGAGAATGATATATTTTCCTCCCTCTTCAGAAGCTAACAAAGAGGCAGAATCTCTCCTCCTCCTGCTTCCCAAACACCATGACTTATTGATGACTTCCGCCTCGCGAAACAAAGCCGCACGATTCCTCACAAAGCACAAAACCTCACTTCCAGCACCATCAATAATGCAGCCGTGTTTGGTTTGATCAGCTGCGGAGAGTAACGTGATTTCCAGCACCGTTATCCTCATCCTCGTGTGCACCGATGCATTACTCCGCGTTGGGGAGTAGCTAATTACAAACAGCGACACTAATAGGAGAGCAGCTAGCAAAATCAGTAGACCACGCTGCGGGCGTTCGCCCCATGAGCGGAGGGTCATCGATTCAAATCCCAGACTGGAAAAGGTACCACTGAGGTACTCAAGGTACAGTCCCCAAGCCATGCTCCCTAGGCACTGCCCATGTCAGCTGCCCACTGCTGCTTCACAGATGGGTCAAATGCAGAGGTCAGATTCCGTTGTGGTGCGCTGCGTGCTGTGCTGTGTTCACAATGACAAATAATCACCCATTTTTACTCTAAGAACGTCTGTTAAATGCCGTAAATGTAAGCATCTGTAGGTGTAAAACAGTGTAGAAGTAGTTAACGACTTTTTTGCTGTAGTTTGTAATGTAGCAAAGTACTTTATTAAAAAAGTCACTTGACTGTCTCTTGAATACTTTTAATTATAAGTAGCTTGTTGTTTGAAAAGCTACCGTTTAAAAGTAGCCTCCCCAACACTGCCATTAGCACCCGACACTCGCTTGCCAAACAGCCATGTTTTAGTGTTTCTGTCTGGAAATAGAGACAGCGGTTAACGTGGCCGATCCGTCTCAGCTTTGAACGTCTGGAACTCCGAAAAGGCCCAGCTGAGAATAATTAAACATCTAAGAGTATTTATAAGACATGAGAAATGACATTTGCATGCATTCCGTATGAGGGAGGTCCCGGCATGTGTTGCCTGGCAATGACTCGCTTGTAATTAAGGCTTTTTTTGAGGGAAAACCTCGCAAAAAAACACATTAGACAGGATTATGGTAACGACCGTAATGAACACTTTAAAATATGTGAATGAGATTAATAAAAATGGTAACCGCACCGTGAACTCTTTGGAAGTCGTTACGTCTGAAATGTTAGCCAAAAAATGTACTTTTTAACTTTTTTGCCCTTCTTTATTTATACATCCCTCCTCACCATGGTGGAAAGAGTAGTGAAATCTGTGCTCAAGTTGAGTTACTGTTGATTTACTGAAATATTAATGGTATTTATAGTAATTCATTTTCTTCTAAAAAAAACCTAATAACTAGATTCTAATAATAAATTAGATTAATAATTAGTTGCCTTTCATGTGTAAAATTTTTTCAAAACCAAGTCAGTCATTATTTGTGACTCTGCACGGCAAAACCAGTCGCTTGTCGCAACGGAGGCTTCTGAGAAAAACTACGTTTTATGTTGCGTGGGGTAAAATTTTGGATTTTTTGTTTTTAGTGTTTTGAAACAGTGGAAGGTCTATACTGTACTGTTGTGAATAAATTTAGCTGAAAAACTTACCGTTTCCATCCTAAAAACGTGACTTTCTTGAGGTGAAGAATTCAATTCCAGCAGAATGTTAAAAGTTTCTGTTTTGACCGCTCTACTTCAATATTTACGGTAAATCCACTCGTTGGCTAGAGCTAAGATATTTCTCCGGAATCCATCTTCGTCTCCTGAGTTCAGTTAACCTAACGCAGGTAGGCTATCCGTGCAGCAGTGAATGCAGCGTAGGCTACCGTGAATACAAACGTAGCCGCGACCGCACCAAGCGTCTGTGAGTGCTACGGCGATAGTCAACTTCAAAGGCAGATTTCTCCGTTTCACACTTGGCGTGACAGGAGAAACCCGACTCCTTTGAATGTTGATATATCAGTCATATGTTGTCTGATTCATTCGACATTTGTGACAAGCGACTGGTTTTGCCGTGCAGAGTCACAAATGATCAATAATGAATATGACTCAATAATTAAATTTATTGTTAAATTACCACAGACATGAAAAAGTTCTCTTAATATTTTGCAAAAACATTAGAAAAAATTATTGCATCACTGTTTGCATCAAGCTCTTTTGAAGACCTACTGTTTCAGATTTTAGACCATCCTAATGTGGAGCGTACTATTTCCTAACCTCTCCAGCATTGCTAAAAGCAGCAATTTGTTAATTCATTCTCATCGAGTGACTGGTTGGTTGGTTTTGTCAGTCATGGTGCTGATAACGTGTGCTGGTTAATGTAGCAGCAACGTCTTGTTGAAAACGTCTTATTAAACAACCTTCATTTGACTGTTTTTAGTGTTTGGTCTACGAAACAAGCTATCAGAGCAGTTAATAGCGTAATGGTTAGGCCCCGTGGTAGAATCACCAGGCCCCAGAAGATCACCTTTTCGAACCCCAGGACCAGTAAAGGTACCACTGAGGTACTCATGAGCAAGGTACCGTCCCCAAGCACTGGTCCCCGGGTGCTGCCCACTGCTTCTTCACAGATGGGTCAAATGCAGAGCTCACATTTGGTTGTGGTGCACCATGTGCTGTGCTGTGTTGACAATGACAAATAATCACTCACTTTAATGTCTAGAAATTGAATTATTCACCATTTTTTTCATAGTCTGCTTTAGTCAACATTAATTAGCCAGCTAAGATAGATGGACGGTTATTGCCATTGTTTTATGAATATATTGAGCCCTAACACATTAAATGTTATGCTGTTATGCAACATGAGAGTCATATGCGTAAGTGCAGTAGCTGCTAATGACTTCAGAAGACTTGGGCTCGGAAAGTCGGACCCCTCGATTGAGAAGATGAAGAACATAACTGTACACAGCAGGAGTAGCTGTAATTAGTTACTTCCACCTCTGCTCCTCTTTGGATAAATCTTCTTCTTGACAACACCAATTTTTGCCTCAAACTGAATCATTTCTGTCAACTTTGGGCGCGTCATTTTGAGACAAGCGTACAACAACATCAAGCTGCTTTCTGCCCATTTCTGCCCAGAAGGCAAGAAGACGCGGAGGTGAGCGCCAACCTTAAGCCGATCCTGAAAGGGGTTTTTACCTCCAGAGGAGCCATGAAGTCTGCCGTCAGCCGTGCAGGTGAGTGACACGTTAATCAGCGGATCAGGAACTCAGCAGCACGGACAGACTGCTTCACAGGTGGAGGACATTATACCCTAATCCCACATTGTCCAAAAACGGAGGCCTGTTCCGCCCTCGGGGGATCCCACTGCTGCTAAAATGCAGATTAGCAGGGTCGGGCGTAGAGGACGAGTATAACAAGCGGAATGCTACGAACTGGTATGAACTCAACTTTCAAATTTTAATTTCTTTGGTTAAAACATCTGAAATCAGACCTTTGCTCCATATTTCAAAACTGCTGAGTGGAAACTCTTAGGTTAAGTTTTAAGTGAGTGATTATTTGTCATCGTGAACACACCACAGCAACAGCACAGCACACAGTGCACCACAATGAACTCTGACCTCTGCATTTGACCCATCCATGAAGAAGCAGTGGGCAGCTTTTTTGGTAGCACATAGAGAGCAGTGCTTGGGGATGGTACCTTGCTCATGAGTACCTCAATGGTACCTTTACCAGTCCAGGACTTGAACAGGCGAACCTCCGATTACGAGTCCAAACTCCCTAACTGTTACTTTGTGACTCACATTTCTTAATCACACTGGATCTACTTTGGATCAAACTGTGTTTTTTAGGCTCTAATGGAGTTCAACCCCCGAACCTACTGGGAACCAACACAGGGTTAAATGTAATTCAAATTCAGCAAACGGAGTAACATGTTATCTCCCATCACTGATTGTGCATGAAATTAGCACTCTGAACGCTTAACTTCATTGGAAACAGGCGCTGCTAGCAAAAAAAAATGTTTGGTAGACACAGGCCCTAATGAAGGGAAAAGTAATTGAGTAATTGAGAAAGGTATTTATTTTTCAAAAAAGTATGATAAAACTTTCATTACTGAATGACTTGTATTTCTATGTGACGGCACTATTAAGCGCGTTTTGTTGTGTTTACAGGGAGTTAATTTGTTTTTTGACTTAAGTTGCATAAAACTAATTAAGGATGTAAGGCGAGGTATTACTCTACGGGCCAATTTCCAGTTGAGGGTTAAGTCTAGTACCAGACTAGTGTCACACGCACTCTGATCACGTGACCGGCACAAGGACCCGGAAGTAGTCGGTGCGATCGGGAAGTATAAAAAGAGGCGTTTTCTCGCGGCTCACCGCTCAGTCATTGAGTCACCAGCCCAACGCTGATTCACATCGGCTTCAATCGTGAGTACTCCAGTTACTTGGTTATCTCCTCGATTGAGTGTGTGTCCTTTTAGAACTCTTCGTGTTGTTAGATCAACTCGCGTGGTTCTCCTACCTATTCGCGCCTCACTCTGCGTTTGGGTTAACCATCCACGCTACACGGGCTAATGGCTAACGGCAAGCATTTTTGTCATATCCTAACCAGATCACTGACAACTAGCTTTGAATTGGAAGGGTACTTTGGCTACATTGTTACCACAGTTTAGTCCTAGACTAGGCTTAATCCATGAACAAAAAACAGCTCTATAAGTTTAGTTTTTGTCCCAGTTATTATCTCCAACATCTCAGCTCCAGTCCTGCTGTAACATTGCTACTTTTTGCATCTTCTAGATCAGATCACGTTTGCAACACGTTTGATTGTCTAGTCGATTGCAAAGTCATGAAGTGCCTTCAGCACCAGTAGTTTAAAGTAAGCTCTCTGCTCGGAGGATCAATAATCTGTTTTGATCTGGATGATAGATGAGAGAGTGGGAGACCCCTTCTTATTACCATTAAACTTTCATGTCTTTTCACCAAAACCCCCTTGAAAAATTACCGCCTCCGTCCTCCTCTGTCGCTGCCGCTGCTGTCGTAGCCGTGAAAGAAGCTCAACCTTGCTGAAAATGAGCCATAATTGTGTTTGTTTTTCGCCCGCGTATTCCTCAATGCCCTTTCTGCTGGGTGCCAGGCTGCCAGCAAACTCATTAATATTTATCATGGCGCTCGTGTCCCTCTCTTGTCTGCGGGTTGGTAAATGTTTATTTTATGATGTATTTCTGTTGTATTTAAATGAGTGACCCTGAAAATCAAACGGAGCCAGTGGAACAGATGCACATTAAACCTCCTCTAAACGCTGCGCCTCACACTCTCTCCAAAATAGAAATAAAGAACTTTGGGAGGCTGTGGGGGATTGTAGACTGTAAAGATTCCTTTCAAAGAAGATATACACAGTGCTGTTAAAACATGGAGCTCTGTAGCTTTGTCCATAACTTAGAATGTTGACCAATTCTTAAAATTCTTTCTCTGTTGCTTTCAGAATTACATTTCCAGCACAACAACAAAAACATCTTAAATAAACGGAAGTAGACAACGTTTTTTGCCATAAATTTTACTGCTTTGAAGCATATTTCAAAATTAAAATCATCTGCCAGTGCAAATTAATTAATTTGCTACAAAGTAAAACTAAAACATCTAGAAACTGATGCATTACCTCAGTTCAATATTAACTTTCTTTCAATTTTGCACTTTCTTTTCTTATCCACCTCTCACCCAGTCTCTCTCTCTCTCTCACGCACACACGCACACGCACACACACACACACACACACACACAAACACACACACACACAAACACACAGACACAGCTCTCCTCTTGTCCTCCCTGTTCCCCAACAAAGCGCTGTTGGTTCTAATCTCGCTCCTGCTTCTGAAGTGAAGAGAGACGTCCCGAATCAGACACTCAGAGTTACACAGGTGTTCACAGACATGCTCCCTGATACACTCGTCTTTTCACATACCTCTCCACTCGCCCTCTTCTCCTCGTCCTCCACCTCTCCTCTTCTACTCCTCCTCCTCATCTGCCTCCTCTCTTCCTCTTCTCCTCCTCTACTCATATTTCTTCTCTCCTCCTCTCCTCCTCCTCTCCTCATTCTCCTTTTCTCCCTCTCTCCTTCTCTATACCTCCTCCTCCTGTCCTCAACTTCTACCTCTCCTCCTCCTCCTTCTCCTCCTCTCCTTATCCTCCTCCTCCTCTGCTCCTCTTCTCTTTCTCTCCTCACTGCCCCCTCCCTCTCTCCCTCTCTCCCTCTCTCCTTCTCTATTTCTTTACACCTCTCCACGTCTCCTCAGCTTCCTGTTCTCAACCTCTTCCTCTCCTCCTCTTCTCTTCTGCCTCCTTCTCTCTGTCTTGACCCCTTTACACCTCTTCTCCCACTCTCTCTTTGTCGACTCTTTCTCCTCCTCCTCCTTTTCTCCTCCTCTTCTCTTTCTCCTCCTCCTCTCCTCTCCTTCTCCCCGCTTCAGTGCTTGGACCCCATTAATCGCATGTGGTTATAATCATTATTAATATTATTGCAACATGAACAGAAATACTGGAATTCAATAAACTGCAATAAAACCAGGTTTGGTAAAACCCTATCTGAAATATGAAAAAGTGAAAATTGAGTGGTTGAAAATGTAGCTTAAATTTTAATAAATTTTTCTATTAAGTATAAAGTTATTTATCATCCTCATCACATCATTTTGAGCAGAGGGCATATTGATTTGAACATAATCAATATGAATGAGATAATGGAGATTTTTCAGCTTGAACTGACATCGTATGTCAGCGTGTTGTATCGTCACGGCCGGTCGTTATTCCACCCCACCGACAGGCTGCGGGCTACTGACGGATTAAAAGAAGGGAAACCCGGCTGGTCTTCAGCAGCGCAGGAACGTTCGGCCTGATCAATATTCTTCCTCAGCTCTCTCTCTCTCTCTTCTTCTTATCACGCCCACCGCAGCCGAAAGTAGAGTCGGTAGAAGGAGTAAATTTGTCGATGCTGTTTTTGCAGATTCGGGACGGCAGCGGCGCCAGACGGAATGCAAATCGCTGCATAAATCAATATTTATCTCAGGGTTGAGTTTCAGATGAAATTAGCAATGTGTTGTGCAGGTCAATTCCTCAATCTTGTAAGCTACTGTTGGATTTTCAATTTTGCATATTAAAATCGATGATCCGTAAAAAGGCACATCAACGGAGACGCCGGCCCTGCAGAAGCAGAGGTGCAAAGTGACTTATATCAAACAAACATTGATCAGACATTGATCAGATATTGTAATGTCACTTTATATTGAAAAAACATTGATCAGACATCATACATATTGTAATGTTACTTAATATCAAACAAACATTGATCAGACATTATACACATTGTAACCTCACTTCATATTGAAGAAACATTTTTATCAGACATACATATTGCAGTCACTTTACATCGAACAAATACCTAGCTGACATCATATATATTGTAACATTTGACATCATACAAATTATATCGAACAAAAATTAGACATCATACAAATTGTAATGTCACTTTATATCAAACAAACATAGATCAGACATTTTTCATATTGCAATAACTTTGTACTGAACAGACATCGGATATCATACATAGTGTAACGCTGGTTTATATCAAACAAAGATTGATCAGACATAATACATATCATAATGTCACATTATATCAAAGAAATGTTAATCAGACATCATACATATTTGAATGTCACATTAAATAAAAAAAACATTGATCAGAAATCAATTTATCTTGAACAAACATTAATCAGACATTTTACATATTGTAAGGTACCTTTATACCTTAAACATTTTTCAGAAATCATATATATTGAAATGTCACTTAATATCAAACAAACATTGATCTGTATGTATCTAATTAGATTGATATGTACATCATACATATTGGAATGTTACTTTTATATTGAACAAACTTAAATCAGACATCAGACATATTCTCTACATATCAGACATCATACATATTGGAATGTTACTTTTATATTAAACAAACTTAAATCAAACATCATACATATTGGAATGTCACTTTATAGCAAACAAATATTGATCAGACATCATACATATTCTCTACATATCAGACATCATACATATTGGAATGTTACTTTTATATTGAACAAACTTAAATCAGACATCATACATATTGTAACCTCACTTTATACTGAGCAAATACATATCAGACATCATACATATTCTCTACATATCAGACATCATACATATTCTCTACATATCAGACATCATACATATTGGAATGTCACTTTATAGCAAACAAATATTGATCAGGCATCATACATATTCTCTACATATCAGACATCATACATATTCTCTACATATCAGACATCATAGATATTGTACCCTCACTTTATACTGAGCAAATACATATCAGACGTCACACATGTGACCTGTGTCCTGACTGGTTAATTAGTTTAATTATATGTTACACCTGCGTTTGCTTAGTTCTTTGTTCCTAACTTCTTGATCTGTTTGTTTAGTGCTGAGTATCTGGTTTGGTTTAATCAGTTAGCTAAGCGTTTCCATGTGTTTCAGTTTAGTCAGATTCCTCTTCACATCTGTCTCTCCCTTTTGTCTCAGTTGGTCCACCGTTACGCTACCCAATGTTGGTGTTCTGTGTTTGGTGTTTTCTGAAGAAGAGTTTTTCAGTTTGTTGGTTTGAGGCTATTGACCTTGTTTGTTTTTTGATTCAAATAAAAGCTTGCATTGGTGCCATGAAGTCTTGTGTTTCACCAACGTTTGTGACAATGTTTCATTTGTCTGGTTGAGCTCAGGAATAAAAATGATATGATTTGATATGAATGGAAGTTAAATCACCAAATGATACTGTCTCACTGATTGTTAAATTGACTTGAAGCAAAATCCTATCGTATCAGACTTTGTGATGTCTGCAGATGTCGAACTGAATTGCTATAACATCAATTTGTGATGAAACGTGTGATTTACGTCTCTTTTGGGAAAGCCTGCGCAGCGTCGCGGAATTAGAGGTGCGTATCATCGCTCGGCATCGCGTAAAATGCTTTTTAGCATAAAATCTGCACATGGCTCTTAAAGAGAAGTGTGTGTGGAAAACCAAGACAGATGGTTCCTACTGTGTGCAGGACTGTATGTGAACGTGCAGGACTTTACCATATGGTGCTGGAGAGTTTCTCTACAACACATCCCGACGAAGCGAGGCCACAAATCCACACGTCTGCTTGGGTTAGGCCTCGGAGGATGTAAATGGTTTTTACAGCTCAGAGTGGATATATGGTTTGGATTTAGATCAGATGAGTTCCAAAGGACATGTCAGCTCAGATACGGTGCCGCTCAGAAGACCCTGCAGAAAGTCAATCACGAAAGAACGAGTCTTTTTGAGTATTGTCACGCATTTAAATTCTTTTGTGGAACTTCCTGTAATAATAAGATGTCAAAATATATCCTCACAAATCTGACCGATCTCAGGTATTCTTGTCTCTCAGGGGGTCAGCCAGGTTCTGAACTACCTAAAAAGTAGTTGAAATACAATATGAAATTTTATTGATTCAGTGGAAAGCGATTCGATGTCTGCTGCTATCACAAAGTCAGTTACGATACAATTTTGATTCGATTCAGTTCACATGCTGATTTTAACACAGTTACTTCCAGATGGGGGCAGATGGTAGCGTAACGGGTGGAGAGTTTGCCCCGTTGTCGGGAGGGGTGGTTGCTTAAAATTTCAGACCGGCAAAGGTACCACTGAGGTACTCATGAACGAGGTAACACTTAGGCTTAATCCACAGCTGGGAAATTGGCCTTTTGTGTTTAACTGGGTTTTAGGACTGAAGGAGTTGTGTTGAATCCAAAGTCTTTTACTTCAGCACTCAAGACACATGTTGGCATTGTTCAGATGATCACAAGGTCCAGTTCTGAGGTCAGGCGCTTCTGCAAACCCTCCCAAACTGTCTGGAGCACATTCAACACTCAGTGCATCACTTTCAGCTCTGATTGAAGCTGGAGCATCCAAGTCTTTCCTGAAAAGTCGTTTCTCTGACAGCGCAATCACGCAGCACCCTGATGAACGCTCTCACCTCGTCCTATCTCTGGTGTGACTCATATCTGGCGCCCGCAGGCCTGGCGAGAGGCGAGAGGGACAGGATTTGGGGGGGGTGTTGGTCGGGACGCTGGCCGACTCCACATCAGCGCTGATTCCAGCTCAGTTTTGTTTCTGGCTGCAGCACTTTCACTCAGATGATTTAGCGCCATTATATCCCTGTGTGCTGCAAAAAAAGCTGCCCACTGCTCCTTCACAGAGGGGTCAAATGCAGAGGTCACATTTGGTTGTGATGCACTGTGTGCTGTGGTGTGTTCACGGTGACTAGTAATCATTCACTTTAATTTACTGTGGGTAAGAATGTCTGCTGAATGCTGTAAATGTAAATGTTAATAGTATACTGTTCGGACAGGATAAGAAATCTCAATAAAATTTCCAGAATTTCATATGCATAAACGTCACCTCCCTGTCATCGTGTGTGCTACCTTGCTTACATAACTGTTGGTCTTAAACACCTAAAGCAGTAAGAAACTTTGTGATTCTCACAAGTGCTTTTGGCCTTCTTTTTCTTCGGAATTGCGTTCATCGTACACTGAGAAATTCTGCGATTTACACAGATTCTGACCGCCTAGGATTCCCTTAAGCGGCTTCGTGCTTGTAAAACAACAGGAAACTACAGGATGACAGAATGTTTACATGTGCGTTTACAGCGGGTCTATCCAGAAGGTATTACCATGACCTGAGGTCATTTTTTCATACCTTTATACAGAAGGTAAAAATCTCCGTAATCTTTACTGACATTGTTCGTAATGATTACAGACATGGCACATTCAGACGGGACTAAAATCACTGAGAAACTCGCGTCCTCATGTAAAACTAATCCCGTCTGGATAGTACTTAAGAGATGCACAAGGAAACAATAAGCCGTGTTCACACTACATGACTTTAAGGTGGTTTTTGATCTGCAGGCAGTTAATTGGCGATCAAACCGTAGCTATTTGTGAACAATACAGAAACATTCATTCATTCATTATCCAAACCGGGTGTCGTGGGGGGACCGGAGCCTATCCCAGGACCTACGGGCACAAGGTGGGGACCAACCCTGGGCAGGCACCAACACACTGCAGGGCACACACACTCACACCATACGGGGCCAATTTAGAGTCACCAATCAGCCTATATCTCATGCTTTTGGACTGTGGGAGGAAACCGGAGCATCCGGTGGAAACCACGCAAACATGGGGAGAGCATGCAAACTCCACACAGAAAGGCCCTACGGCTGACCCAGGGATCGAACCCAGGACCTTCTTGCTGTGAGGCAGCAGCATTAACCAATGCGCCACTGTGCTGCCCCAGTACAAACACATGATCAAACACTCGACCAGAAATCCAGTCTGCCAAATATCTGGGCCAGTCGCTGGTGTGCAAGAGCCAATGAAAATTTAGAGGTTGAAACTTTTAAGCAGGGGCGTAACAATAGATCGATACATCGAAACTAATGGCTGGTTTCTGTTCCCTGTAAGTTACAGACACGGTACTTAAGGAGTGACCCTTTGTGAGCTTGTGTGTTGTAAATGTAAAGCTATAAAGCTATAAAATCATTGCAATCACAGCAAAGGGTACATAATTATAGCTTTCAACAAGCTTGAGGTAGAGGGTTTGAGAATTAATGTTTACTTTTGTACACAAAGGTGTATTTATCAGAAAATATACCATATAATGGTCTTTAAGGAGCAAACTGTGAGCATTAGTAACATTTTCAACAGTTTCAGCAAATGTCAGGTGCAGGTAAATGATGCAGCAAATCCTCTCTTGATTTAAATAAAGAATTGTGTTTATTAAAATAAATTAAGCTACTGGTAAATGTTCTTTTAGTCATTGGTCTTTGTAACCTGGGAATAATTCAGACACATTAATTACCATTATTAATACATGTTTTGAACGTCATTCACTAATTCCGTATCTTTCCAACATATTTGCACCAGGACTATAAAGGTATTTTTGTCACTAGAGGTGCAGAAATGTTCTTTTAGAAATACATAAATGTACCAACATTCAAGGTTTCCACATAGGGTAAAGCTGGTGCCACAAAGCATGTGTAACTTTTTAGGTCCATTGCCCAAACCTGGATTCTCAATGTATTGTAAGGCAGCAGAGAAAAGACAGCGGACGGGTTTATCTGGACAGTGAGACGAAAATAGTGCTCCCCTCTGGCTCTTTGTCTCGGCGTGGGACACATCAGCACTCCTCAAACGCCGCAAGATATTCCTGCTGCGCTCGTCTCCAACAACTCGCTCAGCGCGCAAATATGAAGATGCTTCAGGCCTGTAGATGGTGTTTGAACAGAGGACCACTTACACACCAACAGAGCTGTGAGTAATGAAGGGAAGTGGTGCTTGAAGTGGAAAAATACTGATTAAACGCGCTTAAAACATTGATAATTAAACATTGGTAAATTAATCTTGATAATCTTTTAAAATTTACAGCTGGCTTTTTTTTTTACATAATAGACATAAATCACCCCAGATATTTATTCATTTATGTATTTATTTATTATTTATTTATTTACTTACTTATGTATATATCTTAAACCAAAGCAGTCACGATATGTTTTTTTTTTAGGTATTTCCAAAATAGTCAGAATATTTTATTCCCTAAATAAATAAATAAATGAATAAATAAATAAATAAATAAATAAATCAGTTAAGTAAATTTTTTTCAAACATTTATGCATTGACAATTTGATTATAAGAAATGTCCTTAATTATATTTGAGTATAATGTATAATAATGTATTTGTGATCATGCAAAAATCCATCCGTGAGTGTGTGTGTGGGCCTGTGTATGTGTGGTGAGATTTTTGAGTAATAATAATAATAATAATAATAATAATAATAATTATTATTATTATTATTATTATTATTATTATTATTATTATTATTATTATTACAGAATGTATTTGAAAATGGTGATCTAGTATTATGGGAGTCATTTGATATAATGTGTATGTGTGTGTGCGTGTGTGTGTGTGTGTGTCTGTATGTGTGTGCGTGTGTATGTGTGTGTGTGTATGTGTGTGCCTGTGTGTGTGTGTGTCCATATAATTATCGCATTGTGGGGACCTTTTTGTCCCCTAAAATCACCTCGATCTGTTTTTTGGGCTTTGTGGGGACATTTGAAAGGTCCCCATGAGGAAAAATGACTATAGAAAATGTACTTGTTTTATTTGAGAAACTAAAAGAGGTAAAAGATGTGCTTTTGGTTACTGAGGTTAAGGTTAGGGTTAGGATTAGGTGTAGGTGTAAAATTATATACATCTAGTCATTATGGGAGGCCTATGGAAAGACCTCAAGAAGATAGTAATACATAAACTCTGTGTGTGTGTGTGTGTGTGTGTGTGTGTGTGTGTGTGTGTGGTGCACCTCAAAGCTCTGTGTTATAGTGAGAAGTGGCATCAGGGGAATGAGACTGCTGTAATCCTGGCCTGCAAAAACATAAACCAGGTTCACAACACAAGCAACTACAGCTCTGGCCAAAAGAGGAGGAGGAGGAGAGGATGAGGTGGAAGAGGAGGAGGTAGAGAAGAGGAGGAGAGGAGAAGGAGAGGAAAGAAGAAAGGAGAGAGGAGGAGAGAGGACAAGAAGAGAGGAGAGAAGAGAGGAGGAAGAAAGGATAGAAAAGAGGAGAGAGAAGTGAGGGAGGGAGAAAGAGAAGGAGGAAGAGGAGATGAGAGGAAGAGAGGAAAGAGAACAGAGAAGGAGGAGAGCAGAGAGAAAAAGGAGGAAGAGAGTAGAGGAGAAGGAAAAGAACGAGTGAACAGGAGAAAGAGAGAGAGAGAGAGAGAGATGGCATATGTGCAGTATTGAAGGTGTGAAAGATTTGTTATTGTGCTGCCTCAAATGAACAGATGACCTAAAAACACAATATACCTCACCTTATTAATAACAGAGAATTAAAATCCTAATTTTACTAGCAACAGAAATGCATGAAGGAACAATCATCAGCGGGGATTTAAACCTGCGAGCACAGACCCAGATGGAACACGAGAGGAGAAACAGGTCGACCAAGCCAAGTCTAATTTTATTTATATTCTCAATCCAAATATGCTGAAAGTGAGACTAATCTGCTAAATGTCGTAAATGGAAAATGCAACACACCAAGGACTGGGTTTTTGATTAGAACAACCGACCACAGGAGGAAGAAGAAGTTACTTTTTTAAACATTAGCTTTTCAGCAACAAGCTTGATAATTTAAAGCCACACTACAAGCTTCCAGGAGAAAATGTAGCTAACTGCATACAAGCTGTTTCGTGACAATGAATTCTTGCTTCTACCTCAACCAAGGTGGAATCTATCCTCCGACTCCATCTCGTGAGCTCTGAAGAGTAATTGTGTTGCAATGAGCGCCTAGTCAGGCGCTACGCCTGCCAAATTAACGTAATTAGAAACACCTGTTAGATGAAAATACCCCTCTTTGTAAAAAGAGTAAAATAAGTATTTTATAATAATGTCGCTTTTTGCGACACTGTATCACTATTTGTGATAGCTTTGTACTGATACAAAATGGCTACCAAGGCAGTATTCCTGAGGACTGAGGAATGCCTAGCAACAAACCGCTAAATGTAATGCGTATAACTTTATTTACTTCTTATATAGGTAATACTGCATCATACTTGTCTCTTCTTTACTTTACTTAGCGTCTTCTAGTTTATATTTACACTCTATTTCTAGTTTAAAATGTATATTTTAGGTTCTATTTACATATTGTTTACTCTAAAAATATTTGTTTCTGCTTCTCTTGTAATTGTAAAAAACTGAAAAAAATATAATATAAAGTCGGCAACACCTAAGCTCCAAAAATATATCAAAATGTTTTATTATTAAAAACCACTTTCACATAAAGCGTAGACGCTTTGTTACTGGCTGCTCTTCATCAGAATGTTTTTTACTTGTTACTTTTTGGTCGAGCACCCTTTTGAGACTGATGTGCCTGCTTTTGCTCTTTTGTTACTGTAAAAACTGGAGCCACGTCGTCTCCTCCCTCCGCACATCTGTATTACTTATATAGCAGAGATGACAATAAAGCTTACATTGACTTGACTTGACTTTGAATCCAGCCGTAATTGCAGATCTTAATAAGAAACAGAATAGCAGATATGAGCAAACAGTTGATAGGACACTTTATTAATTTATGTTTATTTTGTGTCCTTTCCCACGTGACAGGTTGTTGTACAGTCCACTACCGGAAAATGTAAAGGGTTTTCCTGACAAAAAAAAAAGCCTGCATAGCCGTTGGCTTAGCGACAGGAGCTAGATGGCATAGTTTGCTATTTAACCAATAGATTGACCAATATATTGTCATTGTTATGCTGCCTTCTTTTACGGTTTTTTTTTTTAAACTGAAATAAAGTAGTTAAGTTTGTAGTCACAAATTTTAGTTCATTTCCAACATTGAGAGAATCATGAGTGCATTTCCCCAACCATTACACCTCCACTGCCTAATATACTGGTGGCCTTTAAAAGCCAGAACAATCTCTACTAATACTTGAGCAAACCACCAGGCTGGATCATTGTGCACCCTTGACACGCTTCTATAAGGAGGCCTAAGTGGGAGGTGGCGCTGCTTAATGGTTCCACGTTTCATTCTTGTCAATTCAATGGTTTTATGGCTCTTCATGCTAAATCCCCAGATAAATGCTGAAATGACCTTGTTGAAAAAGATCAATGAAAAACGAGTCACTGAAGAAAAAAGTTTAAAAATCTCTACGTAATATCTTCCATTTGTGAGCTTTTTCAATTCTGGAAGATGAAATAAGCTGAAAATAATATCAAATTACTAACTGTCTGAAGTTTGTAAGTAACAAACACTATTTTTGTTCAAAATTGGTCAAATACTAATTCTCAGCAAATCCGAAAGCAAAGATAATACCTCAGAGGTTTCATGAGTTAGTAGATTTAACATTCATTATTTTGTAGCAGAATTAAGATAGCCAGTGTGGCACACAGTGGTGCAGTGAGCATGCCACGCCAGCCTCACACAGGAAGGTCCTGCTTGGGATCCCGGTTCGACTGTAGGGCTTGTGTGAGCCTAGGGTCTCCGGTGTCTGCTTCCTCCCCACAGTCCAAAATGCATGCAATATAAGCACTGGCTACTCTAAATTGTCCTGTATGTGAATGAGAGTGTGATTGTGTGAGTGTGCCCCTGGTGTGTTGGCGCCTGCCCAGGGTTGGTCCTCGCCTTGCGCCCATAATTCCCAGGATAGCTTCTGGTTCCCCCCGCGACCCCAGTTGGGATTCAGGGGTTCCGATAATGAATGAAATGGTAGTCGGAATGAATTACGTTTTTTTTCTGATGGCTTAAACCTAACTGTGATTCTTTTATTAACAATTTCTAAAACTATTACATTATAGCGCAAACCACTCACTGAGTTTGCAAAACCAAAAGTTAATAAACACTGCTTTGCACTCAGCTTGGTAATTTTAACACACACTTTTGCAAAACTGTAGGCACAATTCACTTCCTGCATTAACACTCTTTTGCAGAACTTTAAACACTGCTGACACTCAATTAACAAAATGTCCAAACACACTTAAAGTACAAAAATTATACACATGTATGGCTATCATTAACACTATTTTGCTAACTGTCTGGGCACACTTTCACATGTGAAACTGTTTTAGATAATTAGTTCACTTGCAAATCAGCTCTGCTAATTATAAATAAGCCACAGGTAAAAGCTGTTCAGTGGAGTACAATGAAGAGAGCAGATTGAGAAGAGGAGAATCAGAGGAGGCCGAGGAGAGGACGTGGAGGGTGAAGAAGGAGAAGAGGACGTGGAGTTGAAGAAGCGAGAGGGTTAGAGGAAGTTAGAGGAAGAGGACAAGGAGGAGCAAGAAGAGGACGAGGAGGGGAAAGAGGAAGGGTAAGAAGAGTAAGAAATAGAATAACTGATGACATCAGAGCTACAATAGTGACCATGTCATCAACCAGTGGATATTCTGAGGGAAGCTGGCCAACAGGTTCAGTTTAATTTGAGCCGCTACATCTGTGGCAAGTATCATTAGGACATTTCTCAAATGAGAATCGTAAGGCCCTGAAAGCACTGCCATACTTCTAATGAGAAACACAACAGTACCATACATGCAAAAATACTGAAATTGTGGCATTTTACAGAATTGCTGATCGCCCAGATGTTGGGGGCAGAGAAGAATGTTCACTCCAGAGCAAGAGAGACCCATATAGTGAATATGTGGTGATTGCCACACGCAATAAGATCAAAGGAATACAGCAGAAAGATAATTGATAATGACACTATCTTTCAAAATATACACAATGCAAGTTATTTCAGCACTAAGTTTACTTGCCACAGAATAAGAATAATGAAGCAAATTTACAGAGTTCCTTTCTGAGAGAAACACAGGAACGGTAAAGCAACTGTCATGTATATGACTATGTGTGCAGGTAAGCTTATAGTGCTGGTTCTTGAATTCTGGAAGTGCATATCAGTAGTGCTGTGCATGGGCCTGACAAAGGTATTTGTTTTGTCTTGTCCAGAGAGTGATGGAACTAGAAGCAGACAAGGACATGAGCTACTTTTTGTAGATGAGGCCGTTTCAACTCAGTAAAACCAGGAGACGCGGCAGGAACATTATTGACACCGTACATCATCAATGTCCCAGACAACGCAGGGTAACAAAACCCAGGTGCAGCCAGGCCAAAATGGTGTTGTTCTACCATCGGCGTGCAACCATAGGCCCATACAACACTGCACACATTATTGCATTCCTGGACACCTTACATGACATGCTCACTGTTCAGAACCAGAGCATACCCGATATGTCATCAGCGGGAAAGGGGATAACAGCTAGCTCTATAGGGCTGCTTTTGGTCCGCAACTGGCTTACAGACCAACGACCCTTCATGCACTCCAACCTCCTCCATATCGCATTCTTAAACCCCATCGAGGAGTTCTTCTTCTGCCCGGCGCTGGAAAGTACACCGTCATCCTCATCAACAGGTAGCCCTGTTACAGGCAATGGAGGAGGCATGTGGAGATATTGACCAGGCATCATGTCAGGCCTGGATACGGCATTCCATGATATTTTCCAGTGCCTTTGACTGAGGATATCGCGATGATGTGACGAAATTCCTGTGGCCGGACCCAGAAAGACCTATGGTTGGCGATGGTATGATTGTCTTTTTTTTTTTTGTGAAATTACTTATTTGTGCCCTGACTTTTGTCTTTGGTTTTTGATGAGTGTGAATAAACACTAATACTTGAAGCTTGGATCTCAGGTTGCTTACATGACACTCATGACAAAAAGTAGACTCTCAAAATTGACATCTGTACACAGAGAAAAGCAAAAGCCAGATGTGTTTTTTGTATCCATACCATCAGTGTGTGCAGTTAAGACAGTGCTTAGTAGATGATGGCTTGTGTAAAATTAATGGATATGAAACACCATTTTTGAAGGTGTGAAGAGTTA